>CAWUFW010005735.1:747500-822500 GCA_963921515.1 Calotriton arnoldi
CATGAACTACACCAACTAGAGAGAGAGCGTGAAGACATAGGACCACCGGACACAGTAAGAGACACTGCCAAAATGTTGGGTTGGGACATTTATAGAAGTATTAAAACCCCATTTAAGCCCAAATCCACTTTTGTCCCTAACATACCTAAAGACTCAAATGATGTATTTATGGACTTAGTGGTAAAAGATTTGAAAGCATTATCAGTAGAGTCAAGTGAGAGATTCTTGAAGGGGAACAGCCTACATGATAAAAAATATGCCATGGTTGTACAGAAAAAAATAAAAATAAAAAAAAAATAGAAAGGACATAGTCGTCCGCCAATCCGATAAGGGGGGCAGTGTGGTCCTCTGGCCACTCGATATGTACAATGAAGAAGCCAGGCTGCAGTTGAGGGACTCCAAATGCTATCAAAAAGTGCCCAATAGTAATTTGGTAGAGACCAAAAATAAGTTCCATAAAGACCTGGCAAGATGGAGGGGGCTAGGCATGATATTGCAAGATGAGCATCAGTTTCTCAAGGTGGATAACCCAGTGACACCTATATTATATCTCATACCAAAAATACACAAGAATGCAGAAAAACCCCACTGGTAGGCAAATAATTTCTGCCATAGGTAGTCTATTTGAACCAACATCTAGATTTTTGGACGACTTCTTGCAGGAGTTTGTTAAAGAGCTCCTGGCTTACATACAAGACACGAGGGACTTTTTGAGGAAAATTGAAAACATTGTATGGAAAGACATGTTTCTCTTAATTACCCTTGATGTGTCATCCTTGTATACGAGCATACGTCACGAGGATGGTTTGAGAGCAATGAGGCACTACCTAAACAAAAGATCAATAGCATTGTACCAACACTCTGCTTTGTTGGTGGAAATGGGGAGATTATGCCTTGAGAACAATCTTTTCATGTATGGTACAGACACATATAGACAGGTGAGGGGGACAGCCATGGGCACCTGCTTCGCCCCGAGCAATGCAAACTTGCATATGGGCGGGTGGGAGGAGCAGGTGGGCCGGGTACAGCATACTGAGGCGTGGGAAAACAACGTAATCCTATGGACGAGGTTCATAGATGATCTCTTTGTGGCGTGGGAAGGGACAAGAGAAACTGCTGAGCAGTTTATACAGCAACTGAATAACAATTCTTTAAACTTGTCCTTCACTGTAACTATCAGTAGCTCGCAGGTTTGCTTTCTTGATTTGGAGGTCTATGTTAAGGGCAATTCTTTACACACACACACACACACACACACACACACACACACACTTACAGAAGCCCACTGCGGGGAACTCCATTTTACATGCTAGGAGTTCCCACCCTCAGAAACTCAAAAACAGCATACCGTATGCAGAACATCTCAGGATCAAGAGGAATTGCAGTGAAACATCAACCCTGGAATTAGCACAGAAAGATCTGACTACCAGGTTTAAGCAGAGTGGCTATGACTCACAGGTACTCAATCAAGCACTAGCCAAAGTGAGTCAGATTGAGAGAACAACATTGTTGCACCCCATTGAAAAGGCTAGGGAGGAGAAGAAGACCGAGAACAACATACGTATGATTACCAGTTACAATGCCTACCACAGCAGGGTGAGAGACTGTCTGAGTAGACATTGGCACCTGGTGAAAAGGGATCCGGTTTTGAATGGTCTGGTCTCCCGTAAGCCATTAATCACCTTCAGAAAAGCCAGGTCCCTGAGGCAGGATCTTGTTAACAGCAGCCCGGAAGTGGGTGGAAATGAAGGATGGTTGAGAGCCAGAACGGGTTTTTTCAAATGTACAAAGTGCAAGGCGTGTAAGATAGGGCGAAACATGAAACAGGTTACATCACCCCTATTAAAAAGCCCATGGAACATACGAACGTTTCTCAACTGCAAAAGTGATGATGTTGTTTATATATTGCAGTGCACCTGTCCTAAACCCTATGTGGGCAGTACAATCCATATGGTACACGTGCGGATATTACAACACCTAAGGGCAGTCAAAAACAATGACAAGAACTACCCAGTGGCAAGGCATGTAAATGTAGTGCATGGGGGCAATACCAGTGACCTTGCGTATTTTGCAATTGACCAAGGAGCAAAGATGAGGAGAGGTGGGAACTGAGAACAAAGGTTGCGGCAGTTGGAGTCAAAGTATATTTTATTGTTCAATACAAAAATCCCGTTTGGTCTCAACTCTGAAGAAGATTTATTTGTGCACTTAGGAACATAGGTATCCTTATGAGTTGCTCTCTATTTTCAAATGAATTTTAATGTGATGAAGGAACCTCGTGGTAAGAGCAAGGGTAATGATGAGGCAAATCATTTATAATTAAAGCAATGAATTAAATTTGAAGGATTGTGTGAATCCAATGAGTTTACGAGACAGTTGACTACATACGCAAGTATAACTAATCTCCAGGAGAGAATTTGGTTAATGATAAATTACAATTGTACCAGTGTAATCAACCCATGATTTGGGGTTTATGTAATGATGGAATGGGATTAAGACTAGCACTTTCCCGCTTAGGTAATTTGTGATCATTAGAAGGATAATATGGAGATATGCAAGAGGTTGTATTGCACTTGCACTTTATTGTTTTGACAGCAGGAGATTGCACTTGTGTATATTATTCACAATGTGAGGCGTAAAGAATTGCACTTGCATGTTATGTTGTTGATTTATTGAGGACCTCATCTAAAAAGTTACACGGTATGTAGTGAACGACAACTGAAAACCACTGTAACAGAAGTTTATTTAGAAATGTTAAAATTTCAGAAAATGTGATTTGGAAGAAAAAGTATTACACTTGCACTTTAGTGCAGGTAATTTAGTTTACATTCCTACATATGATTATTAATATGTGACCCAAAAGGGGTGGAAGCATTTATAAGAATGTTCGAAACCTGAGAAATCCGAGTGACAAGAGCTACAACATGTTCACAATTTGAATGTGCACTTGCATTTTATGATGTAGAACATATTGAAATTCTCAGTGTAATGGATACAATGTGGAACGAACAGCAATGACAAATAATGGGAATGAAAGCATGTTTTTAGAATGCCGAATTTAATTAATTTCAAGACATTATTACGATGATTTTTTCAGAAACAAGATGCATTTAATTTAATTATGTTGTTTCTCCGTTTTGGAGTTTGTGGATGAAGTGTGGAAAATCCTTCGTAGGAAAAGTAAACACGGGTCTGTTTTCAGTTGTAGTAGGCACTGGTAATCATGTGACCGGAGGTTTTAAATAGGATGTTTAAAACAACGCTCCGTGTGTGACCTAGGCAGTAATGCCGAAACGCGTTACAGCGGATTAATAAAGCGCAAGAAAAAGGAATTTGTATTGAGTCGTTTCCTTGTTGTTGGCGTCCGATCCCTATCGAGGGAATTGGAATGAATATTATATACGTTTGTTTTTTTTTTAAATCACTTCACTCCAACAGTTATTAGCTGCAGTAATTGGCAAGTGGCTACCCTTCCTTGGCACGCTATCCCAGCTCACCTTACACAGATGTTACCAGGAAAGGTAAGGCAGGTGAGACTTTCAGGGCAGCCGGTTCCCTGCCGGGAGCAATTTAATCCCACCTTGGTTTGGAGCTGCGCGGTGTCTGCGCTGTGGTTGCGTATTCCAGGTGCCAAGGAGCCTTATGGGCGTCCATGCTCTTGTGGGGATCCGGTGGGGTAGGACGTAAAGTACAGTCGAAGTACGGTTCGGCAGTGGTGATGTAGCGATAGAGTGTTGGTGTTGAGGTGGAACAGTGATCACGAGCGAGGACCTCTGGGTGGACCCTGACCTAGCCAGGCCGCTTCTGCAAGCCCACCGGGGCATTCTCTATAGTCTCAGGCCACGAACCTCAAAGGAGCACGGTGCCCCCGCTTGACAATGATGTCCAATGGTATCCAGTATAGCAGTCCAATTTTCAGTGCTCAGAGTCAATAATGGGCCAGTAAAGAACCAACAATGGACGGATGGGCAGGTATGCGGCTCTGGGTTCCCTATAAGCCTCTCTGCCGCACCACTGCGCCCCTGTACCCTTTTCAGGAACGCTATTTGGCTGGTTCGCGGCTGCTGTGGAATCGCTGGTGTCGCCCCTGGGCTTCGCCACAGAGCACACCAAAGCTAGACCCCCGGCGTAGGCGGGGGGAGCTGCACGGGCCCAGCAGCGGTAGGTCGGAGGGATCGGGGGGAGGGTAGCCAACCCCCTTTGGGCATAGCAATCGATATCCCCGCCCCCGGCGTGGAAATGAACCTGCGCCTCAGCCGCTCCATCGCCGCTGTTGGCCGTGAACCGGAAATCGCTACCGCTGACAAGCTATCTAAAAGACACCATGGACGCCATCAATACTTTGGAAGGCATGGAATTTGATGAAACCTGTGACCCCTTTGCCACAGGTTTCATCAAATTTCATCGAATATACCCCAAGAATGTGTAATGCTTTTTGTTTCATATGTAGGCTCGTAAGCCCCGAGGAAGACATTCATCAATTAATTATCAGGCCCACACAGAAGGTCAAACCACATTGCGTAACAAAATGGGTTTTGAGGGCACATACACACCAAAAAGGCCATTAAGAGCCAAAGGAAAGTGACTAAGCCTCATACCTCTCAGACAACCGACTAAGGGTGAAATATTGTGCCCCAACCACAGAAGGCCACCTGGTGTACTTACAACACCAAACCATGACGATACTGATGTATCCTACTCATTGAAATATTATTTATGTTGAACACTTATCTATGTTGATATGAAAGTATTTTTGTAAATATGTAACTGTTTATGTTGGATATTGATGTCATTTGAATGAGTGTGGAGTCAATTGTCATTATGATATGGAACAAAGCTGGGAGGGACAGAGGGGACTCCCCACCCAACAGTTGGAGGACAACAAGGCCCTGAAGCGCCTATCCATAATGAGGCCCCAGCTGTGAGGATTGCCAATAGAGTGTGACTGGTTGAGGGGGCAGGGTTGTTTTCCCTGAACCGCACAGCTGAGAACATAGGGGGGCTCAACCTCCACTTTCCATCTATCCACACTCCTTTGGATCCATGTGGTGGGGGCTCGCTGTTCGTCCACGCTCTCACTCTCTTGTTTTTGGGGATCCCAATCCCCCGGGGGGATGGGGGGTGTATGACTTGATGACCCCTCCACCCCCCCGGCCCTGTGACCGGAGAGTGGTCGCTGCAGGGAGCCTGAGAGAGGCCCTGCCCAGCTCGGCCAGACTGGCTGTTTTTATACCCGCATGGAAGAGCCTGAAGAGGTGGTCACTTTTAGGTGCCCCACTGGTCGAGGAGTGCACGCCCAGGTGGAACCTTAAATACCCTGAGCTGATGACCTTAAACCCCCCGCCTCCCAGAGATGCGTATATGAAATCAGGGTAGCCCTCAAAGTTGCAGATCTGGCAGGTGCGTTGGAACTGTTTTCATGGTGTGACGCAGGATGGGTGGTGCAACAAAATGTTGTGCTATTCCACAGATTTTGCCGGGATAAACTTGCCAGCCATTAGTGAAATTAACAGCGTGCTCACTGAAGTTACCTTGGGGCGCTGCTGGCTCGGGGGGGGGGGGTGGGGGAGGGAGGAGGGTTGCCTCATCAGGCTGCTAGTGCTGTCCAGTGTCCAGGGCTATAGGTGTTCTCCTTGGTCACCCGGATTATCTTCTAGATGGCAAAGGACAAGCTTTGTCACAAGTACGGGAATGTGGTGGACCAGTTTACCAAGATCATGCTATAGACTAACTGTTTCGTACCTGCAGGGGAGATTACCTTGGGAGGCCCCGGGCATGCTCCTGTGGGTTTCCAATCCAGGACTGAGGTTACCCTCCAGGCGATCCAATCCTCCAAACAAACACTAGAAACCAAAATTGCTGAAGCTGGGCCAGATGTGGCTCTTCTTTGCCAAGAGCCCCAAAATTCCGCCTGCAGAGTTATTTGATGCTGAAAGCCACATTTCCGTGCTGGAGGATACAGTTGGGGACCTGCATGTGACTATCCACCGATTGTAGAGCTCGCCGGCAAAACGGCAGCAAGAGTGGAGGATGCTGAAGGCAGAGCTCGTTGCAACAACTTGCTCTTTGTGAGCTTCCCAGAGGGGATCGAGGGAGTGCACCCGGAGCAATTACTGGCGTCCTGGATCTGTGAATTCCTCCCTGCTGACCAAATGTCCTCCTGTTTCCTAACTGAGCGAACTTATCAAGCACTAACGCAGAAGCCCCCAATCGGGCCCACCGGAATCTCATCCTTCGCATTGCACGGAGACTTGGAGAGGTACAACATGGGTCACACAAAAATATAATTTTCAAAACAAAAATCATATGAACCGAATAAACAAAAACATAGGGCCATGGGGTCACGTACATTTTGCTGTACCTAGCAAAACTGAAACTTATGTTTCAAGGGAACAAGAAGAACTGTGAAACTCTTAACGGTATTCACTTATGATTGGTAGTTCCTGCTTCATCTTAATTAACGCCGTGTGGGGGAAAAGATAGTGCAATTGTTACTTGGTTTGGGGGGGGGGTTTCATTAGTTAGAAAGACAGATGCTTCAGTTCAGAAAGTACTGGGTGACGGTTAGGAAGTTGCTCCTTTGAGTATAGTTATGCTAGATGAGACAAGCGTCAGGGTGCTGGGCTGACTGCTGCTAAAAACTTCAGAGTGGTACAAAGCAGGCCACAATGTGATATCACAACCGCTATAAAATCATGACATGGAATGTCAATGGGCTACAAGATAAGATTAAACAAAGCGCTATCATCTTGCTGTGAGACACACTCCGGAAGTGATGCTACATCAGGAAACACACCTACTGGGTACCAGGTGCAACTTTCTTGGCCGTTATGGATGTAGTAGAGTGTACCATGCTTGATATGTCATAGGTTTCTGAGGGATGGCAATTTTCCTTCATTGTTCCTTCCCTCTTGTGGTTACTAAAACACTGATGATTCATGCTGCTCTGAGGTGGTGGAGGGTTGGATGGGGCCTCTTGGAAGCTATGCAGTGTATACGCCCCTCCTACCCTAGACGATACTACACATTTGGTGCCCTCGGTTCTTCTTAACACCTCATTGAGGATGACAGTAATTGAGGGAGACCTCAATGCTGTGGGGCACCAGACCTGTGGACTCCCCCTCCAATCTCCCTGATATGCAATTCTGCCTTTCTGGGCTGCTTCTTTGGGAGTGGGTGAAGTTTGGTGTAACCCTCTCGATAAGCAATACACACATTGTTCCACCCCGTGGATGTGCCTCCCATCTTGACCACCTGTGTGTTCCAGCAATCCACTTGGGGCCTGTCTGGGTGGCCCGCATACTGCCCAGATGCCTTTTGGATCATGCAGCAGTGGAAAGCCCCATGGGCTTTTGGCACTTTAATGCATGGTGCTTGCAGGACAAGGCTTTTGAACTAAATGCCCAACCTGTCTCCTCCTTGGTCACGATGTGGGAGCCATTCAGGGCTGTTATCCGAGGCGAGGCCATTTTCTTTGAAGGGGGAAGGAGCAGGAGAGAATGAGAGACTTGACAAGACTTCTAGACTTGAGGATGTAATCTCCATGCTGCAACGGTGTCCCCTGAGTGAGTGTAAGGAATAGGAATGCGCGCAACTGTCCCTGCTCCAGTTGGATTTAAGACAAAAATCAACGTATACTGCTAAAGCAGTACGGACAGTGTCCCAGTATCGGGTATATGAGTTTGGTAATAAGGTGGGATATACTGGCTCAAGAAGTGGGATGCTGCAGTTTGATTTATTACCTCAATACACAATGATGATAAAAGGAGAGTGACTGATTCATTAGTGATAGCTGCTGCATTTACCAGTTACTATCAAAATCAGTACCAATAACATGCCCCAGCGATTGGAGGAGTTGCCCCCATTGCTAGAGACCTGGCTATGTGTTCCCTTTCTGCCAGCAAACGTGAAATGCTTGACTCCCTTCACAAGATAGAGGAGATTCTCCCTCCAGAAAAATCATGAACCCAAATAGTTTCCCCATGGAGTTTTTCAAAAAGTACTCCTCACTGGTGGAGCCCCATCTTCTAAATGTATATAACAAAATTAGGAGTACAGGTGCTTTTACAAGTGACTTGAAATTCCCCACCATATCTGCTATCCTCAAACCTAGCAAACTCCCAAATACCTCTGCCTCTTGCTTGCCTTTTCCCTGCTTAATGTCCAGCCCACATCACTTCCCAAGATTCTGGCCTCCAGTTTGACCAAGATCTGTGCCCTAGTCAACGAGGACAAGAATGGATTCAGGTCTAACCGATGGACAAGACACCGCCTACGCCCAGGCTGTAGATCTCTCCTCTCCAGCTCCCATAGTCCTCATAGATTTCGAAAAGGCCTTTAACACGATTCACTGGCCCTTTTTAATGCAGATACTCCTAAAGTTGAACATAGGTCCCCGTTTCTTGGACTTTGTGACAGTGCTATATGCTGCTCCCCGGGCACAGGGAAGGGTCTATAGCATGCTATTGGATCCCCTCCCTATAGAGCGAGGTATGCAGCATGGATGTACACTCTCACCGCTTCTATTTGCCATAGTCATTGAACCCTTGGCAGAATGGGCTATAACTGATGCACAGCTGGTAGGGTTTTGGTATGTAACAGAAACAGCGGTTCCTGCGGGGAAATGAAGACTATCTTGATAATAATATGCGCAATCGCAATGATAAAGGGTTACAATGACGTCAGAAAGAAAAGCTAGTAAGGACACGGATGACTGTATTCGCAATATTGTTTTTATATGTCAAACAATGTATCAATATGTACACAAAAGAAAAAACAATAGTTGCTAAGTGTCCCCAGTGAAGTTGGAACCAAACATAAAGCATAAAACTTTTAAATTAGTGACAAATGTGACTTGGTTTCCGTAAGAAAACGACCATAAGCAATTGTACAATAATCACAGCCACTGTGTACAGTAATCAGGGCTGATTGAATTGGTTCGTTTTGCTAGGTTGTCGACGACGTTTCGACCCTTTTACACAATACAGGGTCTCTTCAGGACCTATGGGTGTAGGGACATCTATGATTAAAAGAAAAAGAATGTCACTAAGGATACTGCAAGTGACTTCGTTACTGGTAGGGAATGCACGAGGCCTTGTAGTACCTGAATTGCGGTTGCGCAGCTACGTGAAGAGTGTGACACACCGGTTTAGTGAAAAAGGCATGAAAGATACTCACAAGGGACCCAGCCGGGTACTGCACGAGTGAGAAAGAAAAATAGAGGAGGGTTAGGCATGGAGTCACAGAAGTGTACTAACTAGTAGGTCCCCTACAGCAGATAACTTCCCCCTTCGTGCGTATCGGGGTGAGGGGCTGGCAACCAACAATTGGATGTAGGGCGCGGTCGGTGCTGCAGGGTAAGGAAGGTGTGCTCCGCCTGTGGTTTGAGCGGAGAGATCTCTGTGGATAATGTGGAGACCAACTGTCAGAAGGGCGAACTGAAGTTCATGTGTGCAGCACGGATAAGAGGAATGTGGAGGCTTACCAGAAGAAGACTGCACATGTGGTGCAGTAGCGGCTTGTGAATAACTGGCATGGTTGGCTGACACGGGTACTGGATCGTGACTCCGTGTCCTGGTATCTTCTGTGAAAGTAAAAGTGGGTGGTCAGATAGAGGGGTCCTACTGTGCAGCTTAGGATTTCACGTAGTATTAAGAGGATCTTACTCTATGGGTCTGATGGTCCTACTGCGGTCGGGCACCATATACTGTGCCGCAACCTACTGAATATATGCCAGTACCTCCCTGGTGGGAGTAAAATGCAAGGGAGTGTCACTTTATTAAGGCTCCGCTGGTTGGCTTGGCTGTGGTGCACTGCTCAAAATTGATACTGTGCGCTCTGTGGTGTTTTACTGAGCAGCAGCTTGGTGAATGGCATGTCTGCTGTTGAAGAGCAGGACAGTGCGAAGTTACAGTTACACCTTCTTCCTTACCCTGCAGCACCGACCGCGCCCTACATCCAATTGGTTGCCAGCCCCTCACCCCGATACGCACGAAGGGGTACGTTATCCGCTCTAGGGGACCTACGAGTTAGTACACTTCTGTGACTCCATGCCTAACCCTCCTCTATTTTTCTTTCTCACTCGTGCAGTACCCGGCTGGGTCCCTTGTGAGTATCTTTCATTCCTTTTTCACTAAACAGGTGTGTCACACTTTTCACGTAGCTGCGCAACCGCAATTCAGGTACTACAAGGCCTCGTGCATTCCCTACCAGTAACGAAGTCACTTGCAGTATCCTTAGTGACATTCTTTTTCTTTTAATCATAGATGTCCCTACACCCATAGGTCCTGAAGAGACCCTGTATTGTGTAAAAGGGTCGAAACGTCGTCGACAACCTAGCAAAACGAACCAATTCAATCAGCCCTGATTACTGTACACAGTGGCTGTGATTATTGTACAATTGCTTATGGTCGTTTTCTTACGGAAACCAAGTCACATTTGTCACTAATTTAAAAGTTTTATGCTTTATGTTTGGTTCCAACTTCACTGGGGACACCTAGCACTATTGTGTTTTTCTTTTGTGTACATATTGATACATTGTTTGACATATAAAAACAATATTGCGAATACAGTCATCTGTGTCCTTACTAGCTTTTCTTTCTGACGTCATTGTAACCCTTTATCATTGCGATTGCGCATATTATTATCAAGATAGTCTTCATTGCCCCGCAGGAACCGCTGTTTCTGTTACATACCTAATTACCCTGGTTCCTAGCGAGTAGGGTCTCCCTTGTTCTTGGTAGGGTTTTGATGGACTAAGGGGTCGGTGGACAGAAAATCCCTGTACACAGATGATATCAGACTTTATGCTGCCATAGCAATATGGAGGCATGGTCCTCCTTGCCAATCTCGATGCGGGGGAAGGGGCTTTGTACAAAATGTTTGCTTTACTGTGCTTTCTTTATGTCATGCAGAATTACCCCTTCATTCTCCCACTGACTTTCTTTCCTGACTTGCAGGTGATGGACTAGATATATATTGGTTAGGCAAACTCCCAAGGGTCTCATATTCTAAATGAACTATGACACTGTTTGAAGGGGGGGCAGGGCATTCTGAATTAAGCCTTTAATACTGGGCTGCACAGATGATTACCATAGGAGACTGGGTGTTCGAGAACAGAAATGACCGAGCGCTGCACACCCTAGAACATCATGGTACCCTAGATCTACCCTCCTCCCAACCCGTTCGCTACCTCAATTAACCAGGCTTCCCTACCTGCACTGGCATGAGGCATTCAGACTTATGAAATGGCTGAGCAAACTGACAAATTTGACTCCCCGATGGTGCAGGACACAGCTACGTCATGTTTCCCAACTGGTAGGTATTAAATCCTGGGGACTTACTGGGATATCTTACCTGGGTGATGTGTGGGACGAAGACCATATGAAACCAACGTGCTCAAGACTATAACCCACACAGATCCCAATTCTTTAGATATGTTCAACTCTGCCATGCACTCTCTGCACACAAGGAAGTTCATAGACCTATTCCAGAGTTTAACCTTTTCAAGGGCAAACTAGTGTTAGAACCCCTGGAACACGAGGGCATCTTCAGGCTGTTTGGTCCCTCCTCAATTCCCTAGACACCACAGATGAGATGAGGGCAGTCTGGAAACAAGACCTGGGTAAGCTGGTTGAGGAATGGCAGGAGGTAATGATGGCTGCACAGGCCCCGACTATCCCCTCGATTCTTAGAGCAATCCAGTTTAATTACCTACATGTGATATACTACAGCCCTGATCGGGTGTGGAGGATGGACAAGGTTAGCGTGTATACGATGGGCGACTTCCCAGGCTACATTTTATAATTTGGTCTGGGATTATCCACCTATCCAAACATATTGCCAACACATACACTGTTTCTTCTGCGGGATCAAGCACATGCCGAATTTTTCTGATTCGAAGGTAACCCTCCAAGGCATAATGGAGGGATCTAAGAATGTTTGCTGCCAAGTTGGGGTTCTTGATTGCTTAGCGTGATATTGCATGACATTGGCGTCAGACGAGACCCCCTCTGTGAGCGAATGGCAGAGTGGCATGGATTATTGAACATCTGCAGACCAGGTAGTGTATAAGTGGAGAGGTTGCGAGAAGAAATATCAGAAAATCTGGGGTCTGTGAACTTCTCATCATGGTCTGATGCAAGTTTACTTGTGGCTCTTTGGGTCTGCTGGACACTCTATCTGTATGTTTTCATGATTGACGAGAGATGCGAATGCTAGGCTGGGCCTTTTGTCTCTGTTACTTTTGTCTGGCAGTTGGTGTGATAACAGCCAGCTTCAGTTTTTCACCTCTGCCCAGAGGCAAAACGGACTGCAATTCAAATGTGAAATGATCAGGCACTGCAAGGAGTTATATAGAAAGCTTGCATGGCCAAGCATACCTGGTTACCCTCTAACCCTGGGCATCTCCACCCAAACTGCCCTCTTCACAGAGCCCTCGGGAGGGATTTTATATTATATGAAGCAGAGAAATGGTGTTGTTTGTCGTTCCATCTACGTCGATCTAGGTTTGTCAGAGATAAAATTGTGGAATATAATACCTGAGAGCTTAAAAGTAAGAATTATACTGGATAAACTGTACATACGCCACAAGAACAGCAACATGTTTGAAAAGCATGAGCAAAAACAATATTTCTGGTTTCGCCAATCAAACACAGACCTTTCAATGATGCAGTCGCTGGGTCAGAGATTCCCAAGCCAAACGGATTTTTCACTTTTCTCATACGTTTCTCTGATATTTTGGTTGTTGATTCCCGTTCTTCGGAATTCCTTAAAATAACAGGAACATCCAAACCAAACCTAGAAAATCATCAAACAGCATAGGTTTACAAGTGTGCATCTAATTATGTATTTTCATATGTATATAAACAAGCATAACTTTTTTTTAAAATGTTACCATCTAAAAGAGGGGCTTTAAATAATGTGACTAAGAAGCATGAGCTGCTTCCAGTTGGGACGCGGAGGTGGCAGGCAGCTCCACTTCTGTATGATTTAGTAATCATCAGATGTACACTGCAGGGCTGTCCAACATTGGCTGGGAGTGTCGGATCCATGCCACTTTTTCAGTATAACCACTATGCAAATGATTCAGATTTCTATTCTATGTTTGTAAATTTATCATATGTAGAAAATGTGGAAATCTTACAAGGACCCACCCCACCTGGACTATCTCTATATGACATGTAGTTGACTAAACGGGCAGCCAACACGATACCATACATACACATTACATACACCGATCTCTCCAGCCATAACCCTTCAATGACAAATGCATACACTCACAGCTCAATGAATGACCCCAACCTAGACATGTGAATCCTTATATGCAATAACCCGAAGTTCATGTACTGTTTCCATATGTTCCCATGCCGTGTAGCATGATGCAGTGAGCTGACCACGCACAAATGGCAAAATGTGGTCTGGAGGACATGCGTTTGATATGCAACAAGACAAACACAGCCTGGCATCATTTCAAGGTGGGTAAATTAAGTGCCGTAACTTCGGATAACCGTTACATCTGTTATTCACATCACTTGGATACAGCATAAGTGAAATATTTAGCTTTAAGCAAAAAACAAGCTATTAGCATTATGTACAATAGTCTTTAAAAGGTGTGTCCCATGTTGATCCAGTACAGATGGCACAATTCCAGATTTTCATGGCAACCACTGGCTAGTTAAGTGAACTACTATTAGATTCATAGGGCTAAAATCACCATGCATTTTGTGTATCTTACTCATGAAACTTCAGAAGCAAACCACATCAACGTTAGGAGTAACACTGCTCATAGAAAAAGTGTTGTGGATCAGGCCAATTGTATATAGATTTATCCAATGCAGCATCCTGAAATTCTGGCATGGATCCTGCCCTTTTGGGTCTAAGAAGACACTCTTGCCTTGAACCCTGGAGGATATTAGGAGAATGACATATGCCGGTAGGAATGGCCAGGAGTAGTTGTAAAAGAAGGGCAGCAATGTCTAAGAGTGTCTGATTCACGAAGAAGTGAGTTCCTTCTTTAATGTCTTGTCCCAGTCTTACTCCTAGCCAACTGGTTAGGGCAGATTTTGCAGCACAAACAATTTTGGAGAAAGGCTGCATAGCAGTTCCTGGGCAACAAAAAGGCATTAAGACTTGATAACGTATCCAAGTGGGAAGGCTATCAAAATACAAGAACCTAGCTGACCTATTTAATGCCTTCATTCACCAAAAGACACAGATGATGGACGGAATGCAGAGCAAATCAAACATTCACCCCCAGTCAAGAGATCTGGGTTGAATCCATTGTTCTTTTGCTCACCATGCCACCCCAGTTTAGACCCAGCCATACGCAAATCAGTCTTGACCCTGTGCCTCATGGGAACAGTCCAGCCTGAACTGCCAAGCCAGGTCCTCCCTGGATCGAAAACAAGCATCCTGGGACCGGTTTCAGGGCATCACCCCTCATCAGCCAGGCTAGCTTGAATCCAGTAGCATGGTGAGCCCAGGACCCACGTCTGGGCATACCCGGCGCACTTAAGGCGAGAAAGCAAAAGACACACAGATGATGGACGGAATGCAGAGCAAATCAAACATTCACCCCCAGTCAAGAGATATGGGTTGAATCCATTGTTCTTTTACTCACCATGCCACCCCAGTTTAGACCCAGCCAAATGCAAATCAGTCTTGGCCCTGTGCCTCATGGGAACAGTCCAGCCCGAACAGTCAATGCAGTGATCAAAGGAATAAATTCACAACTTTGCCTACTCAGCAAAATCCTCTTTCTTCTCCACCACCACCACCCAGTAAAGCTCTTAAGAGCCTTGTGATACGAACGTAATATCCTTACACAGTGGTCAAAGAGAAACTCATCAACAGACTGAAAAAGCTTCAAGATCAGGCAACCACAATGTGCTTTAACTTGCTTAAGTTTGATAGTTTGTAACCAGGTCTGGAAATTCTCCATTTAAGGCTTTCCATACCCCAGGCAACAGACTTCCTTGCGTTTGGAATTATTTGCCTTTGATGCTGTTGCTTTAGAAGAACCTCAGCCATGGACCTATTTTTAAAAGCATAAAGTAAAGGATTTTACAGCAGTTCTTCTATCTGAAGAAAACATGTTGCAAACACGCAAACTAGGTGGGTCACAAACGTTTGTCGTTCTAATAATTGGGCCATGGTTCTAAGGTGTTTGGGAAGCACTATTTTTTATACACATGCAATGTAAACACTTTTAAGTTCTGGTGCTTCAAATACCGGGCCATTATTGTCCTGCCTCTGGTGTTTCACATACTGGTAAAATACAGCCTAGGCGTTGGAGATTTACATACTGCTACTGAGCACTTTGTGGAATTGGTCCTAGCTCTGGTGCTTTAACTATTAACTTAATACTTGCCTTGTTGTAGTGCTTTATAATTGTGAATGTATTGGCTGGCTTCAGTGTTGTACATTCTGGCATGCTGCAGAAATTGATATGATTGTGATCATGCTTCCATTCTATGAATATACACAGGATTATAGTGCTTCAAATACGTAAAAATGGTGAAAACTGACTTGGCTATGGAGTTTTATACTCGGGTGCACCCAGCAAACAGCATGACAATGGACAATGTGGGCACTGGCATCCAGGCACTTACAGTAACCCGTAGGGGGTCATTCTTCTCAGGTGCCCAATTCATTAATACTAGCAATTTGAGGATACTGAATGACTCAAACCACCCTGAACAGTTATTACAGGTCTTGAAAATTCTACTAGTGCAATCGCTATGGCGAGTTAGTTTTTATCAGGGTGAGCTATTTTTAGGACCTACTGACCAGTTCTGGCAAGAGAGCTAGAGATGACATAGAACAGGCGTTTTGTTCATTCAGAAAGAAGTGAATGAGCAATAATGATTAATTTAAATCTTGTTTTTATCTTAGAATTTGCAGTGAGTTCAAAGACAGAGGTTACATTTTAGGTTAAGTCTTCTTACAAATTGCTACTTGTTTTATCCTGGAGATTGGTCTTTACTTTTCTTTCCTTGACTGCAAAGTCAGAGGACTCTATAAAGTGTACTGTCTGACAATAGTCTTGGGGTACGGGAAGGATGAAATGAGCAGCTGTGGGATGCCTGTTTATTTTTTTCTAAAAGAACATTTACAGTAGCTTGTAAATAAACAGTGCAAATATTTCAAAATATATCAGCAATTAGGAAAGCACTTTTTAGTAATTCTGACATATGCTGGGAACAAAGTTGTCAATAGGACCAAAACAGATCAGAACACTTTACTTGGTGATGTGCAAATGATAAATACTTGCCGAACCCCGATTTCCACAAATTAGCGTTTGAAGGCAATATAGTTTTATCAATAAAACTACGACAGTGAGAACTTTTGTGGCCATTTGTATGGAAAATGTGTTTTCTGTAAATGACTGTGTGCTACCACATCATTCTGTAGCAAAATATTTATTAAAAGTGAGAGCATTTAGACATGAACTGAGAAACATTCCTGCCCCCTCCCTGATGACAATGCTATTAGTAAACTAAGAAGTTAGGTGTCATGTGAACCTTTTAAGTGTACTAGATCCTTATTGTATGTGGAGCAAAACTTTAGTCTATTAAATCAAACAAAAGAGTTGTTTTCGTGGCAGGCATGCTGAGCTCACATATTTGAATGTGCTCTCATAAGTGATATGAGTAAAAAGGCAGCTTGCTGAAATAAAATATTGGCTTAGGATCACACAATTTGAGACCAAACTGTGGGTCAAAAGCATTACAATAAGGTCGAGTAGATTATTCATGTCACTAGACCTGTAGGTCTGGTAAACTTTTTATGATTTTTCAACGCCAGCATTATCAACAACAACAGCGATTGACTTGACACAGAGATCCTCCCCAGCTCAATGAGCAGCCATTGCCTATTAGAGTAGTAATTTGCATGATTGGTTGCATATTGGACAGAAACCATAACAGCTGTGTAGCACCCTTATAAAAGGGGTCATCCTTAAGTATTTTAGAAACACTGGTGTCATTTCTCCAAAAATAGGAAATTTGATTTTTCCCCAATGAAATTCTCCCTGCTTCTCATACGCCCTGCTTTGCTTGCCACACACAAATATGCCTGATTGTGCATTCAATGTTTTTTTTTTTATTGGGCACACAGTTTCTTTATAGATACATAATTTTCTGCAATGGTGAAATACTACTGCTGGGTTTTGTCATAGCTCTTGAAATACCGAAGCCACCCCAGATTGTTTGGCATTTTCTGGGCCCTATTTTTACTGAATTTAGAAATCTGTGCACTTTACTCCTGCTAAACAAGAATAAAGTGCCTATACTCCCCTTTAAACATGTTAAAATTGGCATAAACCTGATTGGTGCAATTAACTTTCCTATAACGCCATGATATATGGTGTGGAAATACGTTCCTGGCATGAAAAGTTAAATCAAGCAAAAAATCAACATGGGGGGAGGTGGAAGCGTGTGTCATGATCACTCAGCTCCCACTATTGCAACAAATCTTAGCCCTTTCGCTGCTAGGCCTCGGACTCTGTAAAAATAAAAAAAACACATTTTCAAGGGTGAGAGGCCTGGAGGAAGGATGCGAAGGGCCAGACCTGGAGTCATTCATGATAGGACTTCTCACAACAGTCCTGGAAGATGGCTGTCCAGAGGTCCAGCTGGAACTAGTACACCAGGTAGGCCCACGATTACAAGGAGAAAACAGGCGCCCAAGAGACATTCTGGCCAAATTCAGCTCCTTTAAAACCAAAGAAATGGTCCTCTGGAAAGCTAGAAGCAGCGACAAGGTCACATTCCAAGGAGCGACATGCTCCCTCTTTCAGGACGTGGCCCAAGCCACACTGGCACACAGACAATTCCGCCCGATTACAGATGCTCTAAGGGAACGCCAAATCAAATATAGGTGGACTTACCCTTTCGGCATAGCCTTTCTCTTCGACAATAAACAATACCACTTTACAGAACTGGAAGAGGCGGCGGCCCTGCTCGGACTTAAGGACAACTCACAGTGACAGGCAACTACCTTGGGAGAAGACCGCTCAGGACTGTCGACAGAACGACACTCACCCAGCCCCTGGCAGACGGCCAGGAGAGGTGGCAAGAAGACGAAGGGTTGACAACCACGGAAGCTCTACCCCCTGACCCAAGTCCGAACCATTTCGCCCCCTATATCTGGTTATACAGTCAATGATATAGTTCAAAGTAAGGGGCGAGAGTGTGGCAGAGTCTCCCTATAACCGAGGGTCTATGGTTTTAAGATTACATTAGCGGGTAGCATAGCTCTTACATTGGCCAGTAATAATTTTGCTCTCTTCAACTCAAAGACGGAAATTTGCTAGACGCCCAGTGTCCCAATAGGTATGCAAACGGGGCTCTGGGAGCGGAAGGGGACTCGCCCCTGGAGCTACCTAAAGTGAAACTCTCATATCGCTCTGGGGACTTCTCAGCTCAAAGTTATTGTTTATATTTTATGTTAATGTTCTTTACCGTGGTGTCTAAAAATGTGGCTTACCCGACTGGTCTATTGGGATGGGGGGGGGGGCAGGACGGGAGTTCAGAGGGATTTGCAGCTGAGGCAGGCCAATTGTTGGCTCGCCCGAGTGGAGGTACTGCATGCCCCTTGTTGAATGGCAGTTAATTGCTTATCATGGAATGTAAGGGGTCTTAATTACCCCAACAAGAGGCAACGCTTGCGGAAATATATGGGAGATCATCATGTCAGGATAGAGGCATTACAAGAAACCCACCTAAAGAAGGGCGAAGACCTTCGCCTGACACACAAAGCCTATCCATTAATATTTCGTTTCTCGACCACCACTAAACAGAATGGGGTCGCCCTCCTTTTTCACTCCTCCATTCACTTCCACCCCCCTGACACTAAAACGGACAAAGCAGGGAGTTTTCTTATGGTCAGAGGTTTCTTTATGGGACGACCCTGCACCATAGCCACGGTGTACGCGCCCAACACAGGGCAATCAGATTTTCTCCTCACATTCTTACTGACACTGGAGGGCTTTGCCATGGGGGGCATAATCTTACTGGGGGATTTCAATCTTATCTGGGACCTAACCGTAGATACGACCCACCCACATAGGTCAGCAGGAGGAGTCTTTAGTAAGTCACTTAAAGCCTCTTTGCAACGCATGAGTCTGATAGACGCATGGAGGGTTCTTAATCCCTCAACATGAGATTACTCGTTCTTCTCCCATTCTCACAGATCATACTCTAGGATTGGTCATATTTTTACTAGTCAAACACTGCTCCAGTCGCTCTCTGGGGCCCATTTGCACCCAATATGCCTCTCAAATTAAGCCCCACTGGAAATACTGATCAACTGGCCGGCTCCGTGCTCTAAACTCGCTAGATGGTACTTTCCCAATTTTCTTAGCAGAGACAGGCTTCTCCGGGACGACCTGAGGAGGTCGATTAAAGATTTCTTCGCCACTAATGACCCCACAGATACCTCTCATGTGAAAAATTGGGATGCCTTTAAGGCAGTCATAAGGGGTAAATGTATTGCCTTGGCTACCACCTTAAAAAAAAAAATAGACAGGGGAACGACATTTTACTAGAGGGGGGAGCTACGGGTCGCGGAAAGAGCGCACAAAGATGCCCCATCTGTACAAACCCTACGGAAGGTAACGGCATTAAAAGGGAAACTACAGGCCATACATACCAACATCGCGGAAAAAAGCATTTTACGCCTTCAAGCCCGAGGATATGATGGGGGCGATAAAATAGGGCCGCTGCTGGCGCAACAGCTCAGAGCCAGTCTACGACGCTGGCGTTTCACACTTCAGCGAAGGGGGGAAAGCAAATGCTTTCCGGGATTTCCATTGTTCACTTTATACAGCAGATCCCTTAATAGAGCAGGATCAATCTTGTTATTTAGTTTCACTAGAGATTCCACAGGTTTCCTCTGCTACCAATATTGAACTTAGCAAACCTATCTCAACAGAAGAGGTCCAGAAGGCAATAGACGCCCTTAAACTTCAGAAAGCCCCAGGTCCAGACGGGCTGAATGCCCAGTTTTATCAAACATTTGCATCTGAGTTAACCCCCCATCTGACAAACCTCTTCAATGAAATAGCGGCCACACAACAGGTATCTCCGACTATGGGGGAAGCTTTAATCACTATAATCCCCAAGGCAGGGAAAGATCCGCAATCGTGCGCTTTATACCGTCCCATAGCTCTCCTCAATCTGGACGCTAAACTCTATTCCAAAATATTGGCAAGCCGATTAGAAAATGTCCTACCTGCACTGATACACCCCGACCAATCGGGCTTTATCAAGGGTCGGCAGACCCACGATAATTTATGCAGGATAATACATTTAATTGATAAAGTGCAGAAAAAAACATAACCCGGCGGCCCTCCTCTCACTAGATGCGGAGAAGGCCTTAGACCGCGTCGATTTGTCCTTCTTAAACCGCACCCTACTCCGCTTCGGGTTTAGCGAGTCTTTTATAGGAATGGTGCAGGCTAATTATCACTCCCCCAAATCCAGAGTACTAGTAAACTGAGAAGCCTCGGAATCTTTTCAAGCTCTCACAAGGCAGGGCTGCCCCCTTTCTCCCATGCTCTTCGCCCTCTGCATCGAACCACTTGCAGCGCGGATAAGAGCTAACCCAGACATCCGAGGGGTCAAGTTCGGTTCAGATGAGCACAAAATTTCGCTCTCTGCGGACAATGTCCTGCTACCCATCACCGATCCTATGGATTCGCTGCCGGCTATACAGGCTGAACTCAATCATTTCGAAAGGGTAGCGGGATTCAAAGTCAATCTATCTAAATCCTTTCTACTTAACCAGACACTGCCCCAAGAAACGATGGCAATGGTCGAGGGGATGTCTCCCTTTTGTTGCGTACGCAAAGAAATCACCTACCTGGGCATTAAAATCACCCACAAACTAACAGATCTCTATAAAGCTAACTCCCCCCCTACTGCGGCAGCTCAAATCGGACTTTAAAAAATGGGGGTCTGCATTTATTTCTTGGATAGGCAGAATAAATGCGATCAAGATGAATGTCCTACCCTGCCTCCTCTACCTCTTTCAGGGTCTCCCGATCACAGTAGACAGAGAACTGTTCACAGAACTGAAGAAAATGATCACCAAATTTATCTGGCAGGGGCAAAGGGCTTGTTTATCCCAGCGACTATTGACTAGACCACGCCTGGAGGGGGGGGGGCTATCCCTTCCTGTTTCCCCCTGTACTATAAAGCCGCTCCGAGTTCTGGCTGAGTGGTCTCTTAAAGCCTCCGATAAACACGGACTTCATATGGATAGGCAGATAGCAGGTAGAACCATATGGGACCTACCATGGAAACAGAAGAAAGACAGACCGCCTAATGTATACCTCAGCACCCCCACAGCCACCACTCTTCAAATATGGGACAACGTCACCAAGACATTGCCTTTAACAACCTTTTCATCTCCCTACACCCCCATTCATTTTAATCGGGCTTTCCTCCCCGCGCTACTATAGGGTCTCTTTGATAGATGGAGGGAGGGTGGATACCTCATGTTATCTGATCTCTTCAAGCGGGGAGAACTGCTTACCTTTGCGGAATGCGCAGCCCTTTTTAAGCTGCCGCTCACAGAAGAATATCATTATTTTCAGCTAAAACATTGGGTGCAACAACCCGAGGAGCGGCTGGCCGCGACCAGGGAATTGAGAGATTTGTGCAATCCGACACTACGACTAAGGGCTGCATATAATTTTTGTACTCTCTTCTTTTAACGGTGGGTCCCTAGACGGCTCCACGACACAGAAGGTTTTGGTACGCCTTGCTACCCACCCCCATAGAGGAGAAACAGTGGGGTTCCCTGTACAAGGACATCGCCAAATACAACCGCTCCATGTTTCTAAGAGAAGCCCATTACAAAATTATGTACGAATGGTATTTACATCCCCAGGAATTACACACCATATTCCCAAATACCTCAGACAAATGTTGGCGGGGCTGTGGGCTCCTGGGAGACTTCCATCATATTTGGTGAGACTGCCCCTCCATCCAAACCTTCTGGAAAGAAATCCTGTCCCAAATCAAACAGATCCTGGGATACCCAATCCCAAATACCGTAGAACATACTCTACTGGGGTGCGAGACCAGAGTCTGAAATACCAAACCCAGGGGGACCGCTCCATTATGTGGCTATGTTTAAGGGTGGCCAAGATGGCAATAGCCACCGCCTGGAAGAAACCGGAGGCCCCCTCCCTTACCCAATGGCATGCCCGGCTGGGGGGGGGGCTCTGGCCCTGAAACGGATGATGGATATAGTCGAGGACTCGCGTAAGGGTTTCGACTACATCTGGAGTCCCTTTGTGGGTTACCTGTCGGAGGGATTGCCCCTGTTTGCCTGCGGACCCAGATTGCAAGCCCTCCACCTCTTTCAGATATAACAGATTTGGCATCACCCTTGATTTTCCTGACAGTTGGGATCCCCCCCCAACTCCAACGATGCATCCCTCGGGATTTGTCCCGCTCTCTCTCTCCTAGGTTTGGCACAGGAGAGCCCCCCCCCAAGTCCTCCGTGCCCCAGGTAGCACCCCCCCCTATATCATCCCCACTCCCATTTGGATCATTAACACGAGACACCACAGAAATGTTTAATTGTGATTTTTTCCTTTTTTTTGTTGTTTCCTTCAAAGTTATGTTTTTTTGTTGCCTCTCGAGCACGGACTGCAGATGCAACATGGAACATGTGAGCTGTATATGTGAAGTGCCGTAATGATGGGCCTACAATATCTGGGGAATGTTTAAAAACAAAAAGTTATGCTGAGAACTCGTGGAAAAGCTGGGTTTGACTTTTAGATATCTGTAAATCTTGGTATATGAACTGTGCTCGGTTGAGCTCACATGTTGTGTATCTTTGTAAAAACCAATAAAAAGATTTTGACAAAAAACACATTTTCCTCAACTTTCTGTGATGGAAAGTTCTGGAATCTTTAGGGAGCCACAAACTTCCACTCACTCAGCATTCCCCCCCACCCCCCCAAAGTCTCACTTGTGTGGGTAGGCCTAGTGCCCGCGTCGGGAAACACCCCAAAACGTACTGTGGAGACTTCAAAACCTACTGGTTTTGCGAGAGAGTCACCTGCGTTTTTGACATTTGTGGCAGCCCGGTGATCCCACGACTTTCCCACACAGTAAAGTGAGGAAAATGGGATTTTATTAGCTAAATTTGAGGTCTGCAGGGGATTCTGGGTAGGAAAATGTTGGGAGATCCATGCAAACCACACCTCCCTGGACTCCCCTAGGTGTCTAGTTTTCAGAAATGTCTGGGTTTGGTAGATGGCCGCTGAGCCCGGGACCAAAAACGCAGGTGACACCCTTGAAAAACCAGGTCGTTTTGTGATAGGTGGGCACCTGTGTTTTTGGTCCCAGGCTTGCAGACATCTAGGGAACCTAAAAAACTCAGATATTTCTGAAAACTAGACACCCGTGGGAGTCCAAGGACCAAAAACGCAGGTGACTCCCTTGCAAAACCAGGTAGTTTTGCGATCGATAATTTTGAAGTCTCCACAGTACGTTTTGGGCCATTTCCTGTCACGGGCACTAGGCCTAGCCACACAAGTGAGGAACCATTTTTAATCGGGAGACCTGGGGGAATGCTGGGTGGTAGAAAATTTGTGGCGGCCCGGTGATCCCACAACTCTACCACACAGAAAAGTGAGGACAATTAGATTTTATTAGCTAAATTTGAGGTTTGCAGGGGGTTCAGGGTAGGAAAATGATGGGAGATCCACGCAAGCTGCACCTACCTGGACTCCTCTAGGCGTCTAGTTTTCAGAAATGTCTGGATTTGGTAGATTTCCCTAGATGGCCGCTGAGTCCGGGACCAAAAACGCAGGTGACCCCCTTGAAAAACCAGATCGTTTCGTTATAGGTGGGCACCTGTGTTTTTGGTCCCGGGCTTGCAGACCTCTAGGGAACCTAAAAAACCCAGATATTTCGGAAAACTAGATACCCGTGGGAGTCCAGGGAGGTGGGGCTTGCGTTGATCTCCAAATATTTTCCTTCCCAGAATCCGCTGCAAACCTCAAATTTAGCTAAAAAGTCACATTTTCCTCTAATATCTGTGTGGAAAAGTTGTGGGATCCCCGCACGGCACAAATTTCCTACCACTCAGCATTTCCCTCCCTCCCCCGATAAAAATGATACCTTACTTGTGTGGAGGGGCCAAGTGCCTTTGACATGGAAGGGTCAAAAACGTGTAAAGATTGAGGGGGGCCCAAAGCGGGTCCAAAAGAGCAGTTTGCTTATACGTTTTTAGGCTGACGCTACTTTGGGCACCCACACAAGTGAGGTTTAATTTTTCTCGGGAGACCAAGGGGAATGGTGGGTGGTAGGAAATGTGTGCCTGCGCTGTGATCCTACAACTTACCCACACAGAGATGTGAGGGAAATGTGACTTTGTAAGTAAATTGGAGGTTTGCGGGGGATTCTGGGTAAGAAAACGCTGGGGGATCCATGCAAGCCACACTGACAGCCAAGAGTCAGTCCACACACACCACCAGCCAAGCGCCATCCACGCACAGCGCCAGCCAAGCGCCATCCATGCACAGCGCCAGCCAAGCGCCATCCATGCACACCGCCAGCCAAACGCCATCCATGCACACCACCAGCCAAACGCCATCCATGCACACAGTCAGCCAAGCGCCAGTCCACTTACACCGCCAGACAAGAGCCACTACACACACACCCCCAGGTAAGCACCAATCCACACACACCATTAGCCAAGTGCAAGTCCACACACACCGCCAGCAAAATGCCAGCCAAAGGTCAGTACATGTAGACCATCAGCCAAACTCCAGTTTGTTCGTTCTCTCTCTTCTCTCTCTCTCTCCCTCTCCCCTTCCTAGTGGTTTTCTGCAGATGAGACTTAAAATATCACTGAAATAGCCACAATGTGTGCCTAAAAAAAACGGGAGCGACCCTTGCCTATGGGGCTTCTCCCTGACATGCCCATACACATATCCCTGGTGCCTAGTGGGCTTTCTGCGCCCCGCCCGGGGGGCAGATGAGAGGCTATTGCCAGGATCTGCCTTCAAGGGGGGGGTGGGGGCAGAAAGACTTTTTGGGGATTTGGCATTAGCATGCCCATTCTGGGGGGGGGGGGCAAATCAGGGGCTGTTGCCCCATCTGCCTCCGAGGGGATTGTCGATTTTTTTTGGTGGGGGCATAGGCATGCCCATTTTGGACAGCCCCCACCCTTATAGACATAAAATATAAAAGTCCATGGTGCCTAGCGTGCTTTCTGCCCCTGGGGGACAGATCAGGGGCTATTGCCCCCCATCTGCCTCCCGGGGGGGGGGCATAAAGACTGAATTCCGAGCAAACGTTGGGGGGAGGGAGCAAAAGCCCTTGCCCAAGGGGCTGCTCCCCCCTCCCTGGTGCCTAGTGGGTGGATCCCTGCTTAGGGATCGCCCTCCTGAGGCGATCCCCAAGCAGGGATCCACTTGGGAGGAAAGATTCTCCCCTTTCCAATGATACCTCTCCCGTCTGCCTCGGTGCTCAGGGGCTGAGATAACCCCCTGAGCACAGAGGCAGTGAAACTAAAACTGAGTTTCAGTTTCTCTGAAATGACGTCAGCTCCCGGCCGTCCGACGCGCAGAATGGGTTAATAAAATGAGAGTGATCTTACAGGTTGTACGGTGTAAACAATATGTGCCACTGGTGGTATTAAGTGGTCACCACTATGGTGTAGTGTCGTGGCCTTGAATCCTCAGGATCGTACGTTGCAAACAATAATGGTCCACCTCTCGCCACCACCACGGTCTGAATTGGTATACACAGACTTAATGGAGTGGTCAAGCGGGGGAAGGGTAGGAAGGGGACAGCAGGGAGGGAGACCTGAAATGACAACCAAAAAACAACTATAACCAATAGCAATTTATGCAGTTGTTCCTATCCTACCCTGTCCCCGCTAAAAAGGAGAAACTGCAGAACTAAGATCAGTACCTGTAAAGAAAGAAATATCTTCTCTGCTATAGCTGGGAGTTTTCACACACGTTGGAGTATGTCGCTAACTCGGGAGACAGAATACCATAATAAGTACCTTGCAGGTTACATGTAACAATAAGTAGAGAGATGAACACATGTTAGGTTTACATACCCGTACTAATATCCTGAAGACTGAGACAGGGGTGGGGAAGAGCCGTCCACTTGCTCACTCTCTATACCCCTGCTAATGGATATATAAAGAAAACCAACATGACTCCCAAGAACAATGTACACACTCCGCAAATCAAAAAGAAACAACTCCAGCCTGCAGCTCCAATGCGTCTTGGATTAGGTTAGGTTAAACTTGGCAATATCATTTGTATGATTCCACACATTAAAATAGCAGAGCCACCAATAGTTCCTGGCGGTGAAATGTAGAACTATCTGAAGAACTGATAAGGAAATAATAGGCGTTTTCCCTGCAAGAGCTAAGGTAGCTCGCCAACAGGGAAAACGAGTTTATGGCAATCCTGCCCTTTGGAAACGCTGAGGAAATGGCGTTTTCCCTGCAAGAGCTAAGGTAGCTCGCCAACAGGGAAAACGATTTTGTGTTGGCTTACCTCTATCAACCTAGGAAGAGCTACTGAGGCAAGCGGACGAGGGAGACCAGGAAATATTGTACCACTCTCACCCTCTGAAAGAGTACCGGAATTAGGGCTCCACAAGAAGGGTTTACTCCGCAAGGAACCGGCAATTGATTCCACCAACGGAGCAACCTCACAAGTAGCTCTGAGCCCCCACACTGCCACTATTTGAGTCTGAGCATGGCGCTGAAGATTGTACAAAGAGGAACAAAAGGGGTCGGTGTTAATAACACCCTTACCAGCCTCCTAGTACTCAGCGCGGCTCCTTCTGGAAAAGTAAGCGGCAGCGTCTGACTCCCTGGATGGGATTAAGATGGAAATGCCTCGCGCGCGTCATGACGTCACCGACGACATCGCACCGAGGCTCACGGGAACTGTAGTTCACTCCAGCGTCTACGTTCGTAGCGCGCTGAGTCAGTGTTCTTCTGGTGCCCTTACTGTGGGCTGTAACAGTGTAGTATCGGGTTGCATCATCACTGGGTTTGATAAAAACAACGAGGTCGGGTTGGAAAAGTGTGCCTCGTCGCGAGATAGACATAGAAGAATGGTCGATGTTTTCCATTGGTAAATATGGGCTTGCTGATGTTCGTTATTGTTATTCGGTTTCCAGAATTTCGGAGGCCTTTGATCGTTTCTTTAAAAAGGCAATGCTTTCTCAGCTTCATCTCGAAGAAATTCTGTGAAGTATTTGAATGAAATGGTTTCAAGGTCGGTCTTTTTTGTTCATGTATTTTAATGGTGTGCGATGTTATTACTCATCTACCTGTTAATTCATTGGAGATGGTGTGGGACAGAGTACACTGTCATCGTTGGATAAGTGCATTGCTATCACATGATAAAAACATTATCTTCTGTCGTCGTCATTTTTAATGGTGAAGTCATGTTGCTTATTTTGTGGGGCAAGGCTTTTGCATGAAAAGTTTGTTCTTAAATTACCTAGAAAACACCAGGCAGGGAATGTTTTCGTTGAAGCCTTTCTGGAAAGTTTTAAGTCAATATACCCATCATTGTCCCTTTTGGAACAGTAATTTTTGGCGTTTGCATCAATCTTGTCCAATGTTTACAGGACGACCCATTGAAGGTCATTCTCTGTGTGTTTCTCTGTGAGGTAGTGGTTGCTCATGCATATTGATGGGAAAGCATTGCCTTTTTAAAGAAACTATCAAAGGCCTCTGAAATTCTGGACACTGAATAACAATAACAAACAGCAAGCCCATATTTACCAATAGAAAACATCGACCATTCTTCTATGTCGATCTCATCGTTTTTATCCACAATGCAAACGACTGGGTCTTTTCCTAAGAGAAACGTCCTCTATGCCCCCAAACCTGTTACCAATTTAACAATCTGAGAACAATCACACAGGGTTTAAAACCGTGCGGCAGCGCCAACACGTCCTCCTTTCGGGTCAGATGAGGACACTCTAGGTGGAGATGCTGAGGGTTGATCAGCGACAAGTAAGTGGAGCTGGGCACAATCCACCCCTGCGCTTATTCCCCCCCTCTCTCCCTCCTCTCCCCAGTCTCCTTCCTTTTGAGTCATGCGATATCAACTGCATACAATGCTTAGCCCAATAACGACACCGTAGACACGGCTCACGTCCGCACGAGCCATGATTTCGATTCTCCTAACCGTTATCAAGGATACAGGGATAGAAGCCCTTTTTTTAAAAACAAGTATAGCCAAACTCCTCTGTACAGAGGGCACCACGAATAGTTAGCTCAAATAAAGCACAGCAAAAGAGGCAACAGTCCATTTTACTATTCAAAAGGAAAAACTCGATGTTATTAAAAATCCATTTTAACACCTACATAGGGACATCATACCCACCACGAGGCCCTAGTAAAGAGATTTATTTTTTACTAAGCATGCTGTACCTCTCCCCATAAAGGACTATAATACCAGAACACACCTATAAATACCAACCAAAACACCCTCTGGCAATTAACCCTATTATTTATAGACGAACAGAGAAAATCCTCCAAAGGTGATAACATGATTACGGAGGTTGTGTAACAGAGCATCTGTGGTTTTATCTTTCTTTTTTTCCCAGATAGTCAGGACACCCTCGCTTCATCCCTGACCTAGAAGGTGAAAAGTGAATCGCGATAAGGTTAAAAAAAACAAAACAAAAAACACCCTTGTATATGATTTCTCTCCCCTTCACACCCCCTCCCACTGTATATATTGATTTGTCAAAAGCTTGACAAGCAGATAAGGAATACAGTGGCCTCTTTTATCTCATTACAGAACGCGTCATATCGCAAATGGAATTATTTTCTATTTTTTATACCGTTAACTTGCAAGTACCTCGAAAAACATAAGATGGTCAACAATGCATGGCTCCACACATAAGAAAGAACTCGGCAACATATTTAATCCAACATAATGATCTTATGCAAAATGAAATTGGGTTTTCTTAGAGACTAGAAACTACGTACAAAATGGAAAAAAGGCATAACAGGTATTTAACCATGCTCTTTGTTCTTTTTTTTTTCCAAAGCACTACAGGCTCAGTGTAAGCCGTTGACACCCACGATAAATCTAATTGGTGAGAAGACACGTGAGTACTGACTTATGAGTCTACAGAGTCATTAAAAGGGATCTGTCGATCTCAGAAACCGGTCCTGACGAATGCTTGGATCCTTGGAGGGCAATTAGGGCCAAAACATGTTGACCGCACAAGTGTGATGCTCGGGATAATTTACACGTCCCAAGAACATCACCACCTTACTTTTTAATCTTACCCAAGTATACCACACCCACTTTAAAAGCAGATTTTTAGATACAGGAGGTAATTTTAACTTTCTTTTCACACAGATCCCACCAGTACTTTCCCTCGAAAGGAGGCGGTACTCACCTATGGAAGCGAGTACCTAGGTGCGAAACCCAATGATGATGCCGCCCGATACTACACCATACTACACCATAGTGGTGACCACTTAACACCACCAGTGGCAAATATTGGTTGAGGGTTTCAGGTAGATAACTGATACCTTAAGACACCGTACAACCTGTAAGATCACTCTCGTTTGATTAAGATGTGGAAAGTTAAATGCCACCTGTGGACTGCAGCACCTATTGTGACATCCTCTACATTGGCAGTGAAAACATGGCTTCTGGCCTACCCCTTGTAGCCTGAAAGCCACAGCTTGAACCGTGCTGCACAGACTTTTCAAAATCACCCTTTTGACACGTAGGAAAACACAATTTAAATATTAAATAAGTCAACCTTAAGCACCCCTTGCTTGCCCGCAAGGTAGGATGCATAATATTTAAGAGTGAAACGTGTGAAGTTAGAAATGGCATGTCCCCCAAGTGACTAACCCCAAAATGACATTGTCGCTGGTCAGGCAGAAACTGGCACATTTGAAAAGTCGAGGCATAGATTATACACTTTAATCTATAACTTTTGACCTGTACACTTTACATACTCCATTCAAATGCTTTTTTTATATTTAATTAGAAAATCCAATCTAATGGTAGTGTTGGATTGTTATTAAATATATTGCAAATGTAATGTTTAGAAAGTTACCTTTACCCTGGCCTGGGTGTGGGGAAGTGTTGTCTTCCTCTTGCAGAAACACTAGTTAGAGTACAGCCAGGAATTGTATTCATGAGGGGCCTGCCTTATCACAAGCTAATGTCAAGTGACACCTGAGATGGCCCCTGCCTTTGTCCCCCATAAGCAGGCTGCCACCAAACTAGAGGTAGGAAAGTTACATCCAGAATGGGATTTGACTGACCACAGAGGAGGGGCTGCGCATTGCCCTGGCCACACCTCTGGGTGGGCACCTAGGTTCTGCACAAGCGGAGAGGAGTTTCCTCATCTTGGATTTTGAGAGTGATAGGTGTTGTGATGCATTCAGTATTACATGCCTGTGTGGGTGTCACCTCCAAGGCACCGTACTGAGATGTCACTGTCTTTGTGAGGTAACAGGTTCCACTTTGGAATCTTGGGGTTGAGGAGCATTGTAGGCTGTTGGGGTTGGCAGTTGGTTGAGCTGTAGATGAGGACGGTTGCTCTACCACCTTTGTCAGGTTATTTCTACCAATAAAATACTTTTACCTCATTACCTCGTATGAAGCTTCATTACAATAGCTACTGTTGGATTGTCTGCAATAGGGCAAAGAGGAGCTCCTGAAAAAATTAGTAAGGTTTCCCTGGGGACTTTTACCCTGTTGGTTAGGGAGTGTACGGGAGTCAGCTCCACCCACTAGCTGATTCCAGCCATAAATGTGGCACCCTCCTTAGAACACTAACTGGACCTAAGGAAAAGTCAAAAGTCTGTGTCCTGAGAGGAACCCTGAAGGACTTATCTACTCCTTCCTGTACCCAGGACAAAGACGTGGACTCCAATGTTCAGTTGGCACACACCCTGTGTGGCTACAGATGATAGAGGCTTTTTCCCTGAAGTGCACTGTTCACCAGAGGGAATAGGACTTGGCTTTGCTTTTGTCCTTTGCTGGACACCGTGAGAGTCCCTACGTGCCCTCTCCTGAGTTCCTGGGGACCTTAGAAGTGTCCTCCTGTTGTTTGGGGACCAGAAGTAAGTTTGCAAACTTTAGAAAATGTTTCCTTCAGAATTCCAGAGGTCAGCCAGACCTGAGGGAAAAAGTATTCCTCTTTGTACTGCTCAAGACTCCCAACAACTCTAATAAACAACACTCATTCTGTCCTGGGACTTAGAACATTTCCAGCAAGAAATCTTCAAAGCACCAGAAATACCATCCTGCTTCAGGTATCAGCCTTTGTTCCATTGTGGCAGCTACAATTTAAGCGCCGAACTGCACAAGGTTGATTTTTCTTCTCAAAAAGTGACAAAATCCCTTTCTGCGTTTGTACTTACGATAAATTTCAAAGGTTTCTTCAAAAAAGTGACCAAGTCCCTTTCTGAAGTGGGACTTCGAAACATTTTCAAACTTTCTGACTTACAGACTTTTCATTGGGACCAGTCTTGGTGTATCCAATTAGGGCTCCATCTCAGCCGGCCTAAATCCGTGCCTAGATCCCTACCACTTAGATGATCATTAACGCTTTGTGCTTTTTTTTGCACTATTTCTACTTAAAACATTCTCATCTTCGGTTCACCTTTTTGGATTTTTGTTCATTACATTTTACTCTTATTTTTTTCTAATTTGGCGTGGGCGATTTATTGCTTGGTGTTTTGACTTTATTACTGTTTGGGGACTCCAAAAATACTTTACACGTTGTTCTGTCTGCTCTGTGCCATAGCTATCAGGGGTTTGAGCTCAGGTTAATTTAGTGACTTTAAGTAGAGTATTCAACCAGATAAGGGGTGTTATTGTTCCTTGAGGTGGGCAGTCACCCACCCCAAAAATAATCCACTTTCTTAAAACTTGCCTTTCAGAGCTGCCTGTGAAATCCATTGTTTTCAACTTATGTATTTAGAAAATTGTGCTATAGGATGCACCATATTTTCCCTGCTGTTTTTCCGAAATGTCCGTGGAAAGAGATTGCTTTGCCCCATTCCTCGCTTGGAGAATGTCAGTCTTGCCAGTTTGTTTGCTTGGTAAAATTTAGGGCTGGTATTAAAGAATAATTGCAGGGCTGTTATGGGTTTCCATCCTAGCACTCAGTACATTACATGACAGCGATACACTGAGTAACATTTATTAAAAGTATTAATTTCTAAACATGAACTCAGAAACATTTACAAAGTTCTCCATGCAATCACGGTGATGCAATTAGTTATTAAGGAGACAAGTCAGTCTAAGGGATGGCAGAAGACTATTTTGTATGTTGAAATCACCCTGACACAAAAAACAAGCCAATTTAAAAAGTGGCTCAGTGCTTCATGTTAGCAAAACAATGATGTGTCCGAGATCTCAGAGCCAGCTTTATTGTAACAAGCATTCAGAGGGATACGTTTGAAGTACAGCTTTGCTACATGCGAACTTTCATGGCTGAAGCAAGACCACACGTTGTATTGTACATTCCCAAAACAAGATAACTCAGTAAAGCACCTATACTGTTGGGGCAAACTGGTAGAGTATGGGGCTGCAGAGGAACGTGATTGCATAGTGTAAGCACAGCCTGACAATTAGCATTCTTCAGCAAACAAGAGCTTTCTTTATATTTTGAATCTGCTTGATGCCTTGGTTTACTGATAGAGTTGAGTGCTCAAGTCCCACCTAGCACAGCAGGAGGACCCTCTGTAATGTGCGCTCCTGGTTGGCCTCCTGCACAGAGAGAAAAAGTAACTATGATCAGGACAAGTGCCATTTCTGCCATCTCAGCAAGACATGGGTCACTGCCTAACCCTCTGGCATATTTTTTTTTAAATACTGTTCTTAAGAATACGAAATTAACCATGAGTTTTCTCTGCACTAGAACATCTGCATAGGCCGGAGTGCTGCCTAGGTACAAACTTAGATCTGAAATCCTGTGGTAAAAGGACAGCGCTAACGACTACCTAGGGTGTTTTCAAGGCAGTTGATACCATCATCCTCATTTTCTCCTTCAGTAATGTTTCCAAGGTGAAAGTATTAGAAAATGAAAGTAGGAATAGGACACTGCATAAGAACTTAAGCAGTTTTGCACTTTTTCAAGGACTTTCCTAGACCATGAAATTGCAGAAAAGGGGTATATTTCTGACACCGATCTCATTACATGGGCAAAAAGGCTTTATACCGCATGTGATAAAGTGTCACTCAAAGTGTCACACATAAGGCATACAAATGTCACAAATAAACACAGTAAAACCTGGAAAAATCATACATCAGAAAACGGAAAACATGCTAGCTATGAATATGGAATTCACAACAGTCCATGCCCATATTCTGCGATGGCTGAACTTGTAAACCATAATATTCATTCAAATCAATACTATGAAAGACCCAATAAATGGTGCAAAAATAAGCAAAGAATAACTCTCAGCATATGTATTGAATTGAACGGTGGTTGGCACTAAAAAGATAGCAGACATTCAGACTGGCAAAAGACACAGATTTGATATGCCAAAATCTGGGCATTTACAGTAGGTTTTCATAAACTTTAAAGCTTTGCATGCACTGCTGGAATTATGGGGGTGGGGGGTCCGGCAGCTGGTATTGAAGAACTAGATCCGGGTCAGCCTTATTGAACTGAAATGGTGGTTGGAACGAGGTAGACCTTTACATATGAAGTACAGGAGCCAGGTGTCAGTAATGTAAAGAGGTTTATTCTCCTGAAAGGTCCCATCCATCCGTGCCCATCAGCTGCTGGCCATATATGTCGGTATCCAAGCACCTGGATGACATGGCCTCATTCCATAACCATAGTTACACCTCCACAAAGCAGAGTTAAACATACACAGGCATTTAAGATGTTACACATGACCCTTTCCTTAATAACTTTAACTACAACACAACTTAGAATACAAAAATATACATGGAAAAGATAAATGCGAAAAAGATTGAGTTTTATATGCTCCTTAATATGTAAAAGATACATGTATCTTACATACTCCCTTAAATAAGCAGGTAGGGTAGCTTTCCTTACGGACCTTCTGGGAGACCACTCCGGGGCACCAGAGTCCACTGAACCTTTGCGGATTCAATTATTACTTCACCCTGGGACACCAGAGTTCGCTGAACCCCTGCGGATTACATCCTCAATGAGCACCACCACTCTGTTCAAATTCTATATGTGATAATCGTCAGTCTTAACAGCATTGTTGAAAACTTTAATAACTTGCATAGGTTTGAAGAAACCTGCAGAGCCTCCTTTCATGCACGGTCTCTTTACCATAATCCAGTTCCCCACTTTTGACTTCAGTTTTCCTGACAGATATTTTTTGATCAAAATGTTTCTTGCGAGCTTCAATTTTCCTGGCCTCCCTCAGCTTCCAATCACCACCATGTTCACCACGTCCAGAGCTAGATTCCATATCATTGACCCATGGTGGCGCTACCAGAGTATTGGGTTGCCTACCCTTAAAAAGCTCAAAAGGGGGGCGTGGCCAGCCATCATGGCCGCGAGGACTTGATCCTGCTCGGCTCCTGCACCAACGTCCACGTTAATATCTCCATTGGCATAACCAGCTCACCAAAGACGCTGCAACGGCACAAGAAATGACGGGTGACCACTCGGCCAATGTTTGAGGCTTGGCAGTGCCCATGAGGAGATCTAGCCCCGCTTTGACGACCGAGGCGGAGCGCGGCCGATGGCGCAATATGGCGGCCGGGCCCCGCCGTTAACGAGTTCCCGGCGCAACTGACAATATCTCGGCACCGGGGTGAGTCCGGCAACAGGGGGGATGCTCTCCGGACCCCACGAAATACAGCTGGGACGACTGACCATCAGCTGGGGGACCCGCACTAACGATGGGAGGAGAGGCCAGTGGAGCGCGGCGGTGATTTTTAAAATGGCAGGCGACTTGACGCAGGGACCCCTGCACGCAGAGCCCGCTAAAGCAGAAACCGCATCTTGACTGAAGCAAGCGCCAGCGGTACCTTGAATACGGCCTCCTGTTAGCACCACGCATCCGGCAGCGGCGTCCCTCCTTGCAGACTCGGCAGCCACGGTGGCCTGAGGTGAGAGCGCGCGCCGATTCCCGGAGGGCCCTGGGGCCCCCAATTTGCTTCACAGTGCCTCTCGCCTCCCACTGCTACACACGCTGATCAGAAGGGACCCATGCGCAACAGGATTGGTGGCTGGGACTTTGCACCTGTGAGAGAAGCTAGAAATCAAGCCTGCCTGACCTCCCTGCCTGACCTTAAGATGGCCGTCTGAGCCCTTACATTTCAAGCTTCTGAGGCTACTTGGGGCCACATAGTAACCCACGGGCTCCCGCGAGACGCTACCTAGAGGCATTGGGGGGCTCACTTGGCGGAAGGGAGGACGCCCGGATTCCGTGCCGTACCCGGTGAACCGCGAGTCCGGATTCCATGACCGCGAGCGAAGGGAGTGTGCCGGCGCGCCAAGGAGGGGCCTGGACCTATGACTCGCCCATATGCCGCCCAAGAAAAACACAGTCCAACAAGGTCTCGGGTTACTTTGGCAACTCTGGTACGGGTAACGGACCGAACCTTGAGCACACCCAGACAGAGGGGACGATGGCGCTGACTTGCGATGAGCTTCTGGCCACGCTCAGGGACTTCAAAAGTGAACTACGAGACGATATTAAAGCTGACATCAACGCTTCTCTCGACGCCTTCAAGTCCGACCTGGCCTCAAAAATTTGCGAGCTGCGCGCCGACGTGGATTCCGTGGGGACCCGCACCCTCGACCTGGAGGCCAAATGTCAGACTCTCGAGGATCGACTCCAACCGCTTGAAGAAGGCGCCGAAGCCCTCACAGCACAACTGAACTCTGCGCTCCTGAAATGCGAGGACCTGGAGAACCGTTCCCGACGGGAGAACATTAGAGTGCGCGGTCTGGAGGAAGGACGAGAAGGGGCTGATCTAGAGCAATATATCGTTGGTCTCTTCACCGCCATTTTAGGAAGCAATGGCCCGCCGATTCAATTGGAACGTGTTCACAGAGTGGGCCCGGCCCCACAAGGGAAACATCAACGCCCCCGAGACGTTTTAGCCAAATTTGCCGCCTTCAAAACAAAAGAGCAGGCGCTCCGCAGAGCCCGAGGGCGAGACACAATTGACTACCAAGGAGGATCATGCACGTTGTTTCAAGATCTCGCCCAGGCTACGCTGATGCGCCGCCAGCAGTTTCGCCTTGTCACCTCCGCTCTGCGAGACAAGCAAGTTCGATATAGGTGGACATACCCCTTTGGAATCGCCTTTAATAATAATAAACCGCATCATTTCACCGAGGTGGAGGGCGCCGCGAATCTGCTTGGCCTCGCCAACGCATCACCCCGGGGAAGCCTGACCCCACCGGGCGCCGTCGGGGGACGAACGAGAAGCAAGGAGACCAGTGAGAAATGGCAGACGGTACCGGCCACTGGCAAAAGGACTCCATGACCAACTTCTGTAATCTGATCTACTACACTCGCCGAAGGCACCCCATTCCCCAAAAGAAGAATGGACTCTCACACCTCCTCACTAGGAGACCCACTGCAGGGCTCATACCAGACCGCGCGATGAACTAATGGTGACCCCCTCGAACCTATCCCAGTTTAAAAGATTCCGCAACGGGGGTCATCTACTATACTTAGCGGACTATTTGGTGCAGGACTGGTCCTACCCCTAAGGACATCCGACAACGCAGACCTCGAAGTTTGCGATGACTGTTATTTATCTTCTTTCTTGTATTGCTTTTATTTTTTCTCTTTTAGGTGCTCTTCCCAGGGATGGATACACCGGGGGCGGGAGGGGAATGAGGGGGTGAGGGGAGGCTCTTACATCAGCGGGACTATCTTTCAAGGGGGAGATGGGGATTAAGCTTTTATCTTGGAATGTTAGGGGCCTCAACTCCCCTAACAAACGACACAGGTTCTGGAAATATATAGGGGATCAGGGGCCGTGGGTTGTGGCCATTCAGGAGACCCACATAAAGCCGGGAGAAGAAAGTAGACTTAAGCACAAACGCTATCCCCAGATCTATCAAACCACCAATATCAAGAAACAGAATGGGGCCGCCCTAATCTTCCATTCCTCCGCTCACTTTGTCCATGAGACCACACAGAAGGACAAGGAGGGCAGATTTATCATGGTTAAGGGGTCGTTGATGGGCAGACCTTGCACAATAGCTTCTGTATATGCGCCTAACACAGGGCAACTTGACTTTCTCTCCTCCTTTTTAGATTCCTTACTAGGTTTTGCAGTGGGGGACCTCATCATCATGGGGGATTCTAACCTCATCTGGGATCCCCTTCTAGACTCCACTCATACACAATGTTCCGGGGGGATACGTTTCCCACACCGCTCAAACAAACACTGCAACAATTGGGGCTGATAGACATCTGGCGCCACATTAATCCGACCAAGAAGGACTTCTCCTTCTTCGCTCATGTTCACAAATCATATTCCCGCATTGACCACATTTTTATCAGCCAATCGCTCACCCATGTGATCACGGCCTCTATCATTCTCCCTATCGCTATCTCCGATCACGCCCCTCTGACCTGCCTTTTAGATTGGCCAGCCCCACGTTCTAAGCTCACAAGATGGTACTTCCCAGAGTTCTTATGTAGGGACCGTCTCCACCGAGATGACCTTCGCAAAGCGATTAAAGACTTCTTTCTACTCAATGACCCAACCGACACATCCCTCGCGAATAACTGGGACGCATTTAAAGCGCATATTAGGGGTCACTGCATCTCTCTTGCCTCCTCCCTCAAGAGACTTCAAACTAAAGAAAGCTTAGACCTAGAAAGGGAATTGGTAGCAGCAGAGGGGCAACACAAGACCACTACCTCAGCCCCGTCACTGAGGAAAGTTACGGCCCTCAAAGGGAAACTTAATGCAATATACACAAATAGGGCAGAGAAAACAATCCTGAGACTCCAGGCCAGAGGTTATGAAGGGAAAGATAAGGTGGGCTCCCTACTAGCCAAACAATTACGGGTCAAACAAGAGAAAGAATACGTAAAACCGATTTTAGATGAATATGGTATAACCCACACCAATGAGGAAGGGAAAGCTCAGGCATTCCATGACTTTTATCAAAAACTATACCGAGCTGACGCCCATAGCGAGTCCAGGCAATCGCAATATTTAGCTCCCCTTGCCCTGCCCCAGCTCCCTGACTCCGCCAATGAAAAGCTTGGTGGACGTATCACCCTGGAAGAGGTACAGGCAGCAATCAACTCCTTAAAACGTCACAAAGCACCAGGGCCCGACGGCTTTACCGCCCAATTCTACCGTACTTTCGCAGCAGACTTGGCCCTCACCTAACCACGCTCTTCAATGATATCGCAAGCCGGCAGGCTGTGACCCCATCCATGGGCGAAGCTCTAATTTCTATCATCCCGAAACCCGGGAAGGACCTCCAGCAGTGTTAATCATATCGCCCCATTGTAGGAAAGTGGCTGTGTATATACTGTACCCAAGTAAGGTTCAGGGTGTACAGAGTCCACAGTCCCCCAGAGGGTTGACAGAGGCTAAAGTTAGATATAACCTTACTCTCCAAAGTGGTAGCTTGGTCGAGCAGTAAGGCAGTATCAGAGGACAGTGTAAAGCATTTGTTGTACACACTCAGTCAGCAAATGAAGCCACACACTCAAGAACTGAACTCTAGGCCAATGGTTTGTATATATAAAAAAATATATGCTTGTTTTATTTTAGAACCGACAATAGGGTCAAAATATACTTTCTCAGTATGAGATGCTTTGGTTATTCACCTTACAGATAGGCAATAGACTTTTTAGATAGTGGTAATCACAGTTGGTGCAAGAGGCAACACAGGGTCAAATTCAATGCAACATTGAGCTCAATGGAAAATTATGCTTAATTACAATTGATTACTTTGCAGAGCACTTTTCTAACCACAGGACTGGATCCTGGATTCAGTCCTGGGACACTTCCTGTAAACAGGTAAGAAAAAGCGTTTTGGTTATTGTAGTGATTTTTGAAGAATATTACTATATTTCAAAAGCTGACACTTAGAAACTTTTCTGGATAAAATTACCAATGTTATCCTATGAAAGGAAATACAGTGTGCAAGCAAAGTATGTTTACGTTACTTTTGTAATCCAGTGCTGGACTCCTAGGTTCAGCACTGGGACATTTACTTAAAACAGGTAAGTAATTACGTTTTTGTAGTTTGTTCGATTTTTAAAGAATATTTGTAAAATACAGAAATCGACACTTAGAAGAAATTTCACAGAAAACCAGTCAATGGATCCCTATGAAGGAAAAGTGAGTTAACGGTAAGTAACGTTGCGATTACTTTTTAGGGCCAGTGTTGGGCACTCGGGTCCAGCACTGAGGCCCCTCCTAATACTAGGTGAGTATTTTCGTTTTCGTGACTCGGTTGATTTTTGGTGAATATTCTAAAGTTTCAGAACTCCACACTTAGAAGAAATTTCGCAGAAAACCAGTCAATGGAACCCTATGGAAGAAAAGTGAGTTATCGGATTTCGGGTAAGTACTTGACTGGCAGGGTTAAGGTTCTGGGTAAGACTCAGGGGTCCCCCAGGATCAGGTAAGTACAGTTTTTACACCCCCAGCGGCACAGGGGCGGCCGGGTGCAGAGTGAGAAGGCCCAATGTTATCCTATGGCAGGCGGGGGCCCCGGGTTGGTGGCTGCTGGCAAGCAGGCCACGCGACTGTGGGAGCTGGGCTCCTGGTCACTTGCTCAGGGCAAGTAGGGAAGTAGGTTAGGATAGAGGTTGCACTTCCAGGGGCACTCGGGCGGCTGGGTGCAGGGTGCTTTGAGCCCTCGGGCGCTCAATGTTAAACAATAGAGGTCGTGAAAGGTGAAGAAAGGCTGCAGGCTCGGGGACGGTGATTCTTCAGGGACGACCAACACTTCAGGAGGTAAGTTGGGGTCTTGGAGGATAGGTAGACACCCAGGAGTTGGGCACAGGGGGCCGTGGGGCGCCGGGTGCAGGGGTGTCTTTTGAGGTCGGGAAATCTTACCCCTGCTGGTCGCGGTTGGAGGGGTCCCTTGTCCTGAGGCTGCAGGCGTCGTCTGGGTCGTCGAGGAGGGTCCTTGGCCACTGGATTCCAGGTCAGAATCGCCGGGGGTCGTCCTCGAGGTCTTTGGTCACTCAGGCACAGGCTGGACTCGGCGGGTGCAGAGTGTGCAGGTTTCGCGGCTCCGTGCCAGGGCCGGGTCTTTGGTAGGTTTTCTTTTGAGCAGTACCACTGCTCGTGGGAGTCCCTGGGTCGAAGGCTGTAGCCCAGAAGTCAGGTCCTCCGGGGTTTGTGAGGTTGCTGAGGCCGGGATTCCGCAGGAGCAGGTTCAGAGGTCGACAGGCCGGTAGGGCTGGGGCCAAGTCAGTTGTTGTCGCCTCCTTTTTAGCAGCTGCACGGCTGGTCTTCTTGCTTCGTCTTCTCTTCTTGTTTTCGGATTTGGGAACTGCGGAAGGAAGGTTCAGGGAGCCCCTAAATACTAAATTTAGGGGTGGTTACAGGTAGGTAAGGGCAGGGACCAATGGGTCCCTTCCCTGGGGTGGGTACACCCCTATTCTGTTCCTCTCCAGTGGGAGGGGGCAGGAGCCTGTCCCTGGTTGGCCAGGTCCCCCATCCTCAAGATGGCGGGGACTCGAGTTTGTGCTTCACCTCGCCTCCCCACCTTAGGGGTGGAGTTGGCAGAGGTGGGCACAACCCATTTCCTGCTTCTGGTTTTCCCGCCGGTTCTCCCGCCAGGAGTGGGGGTAGAACCAGTGGGGACCAGTTTGCTGGAAGCAGCAAATGGTCTGGGGAAACTCCAAAGGCGGCAGGCCTTTGAAGCTCCCCCTGCCCATCCTGGGGGAGGAGGCTTTGGCACCTCGTCCCGGGATGTGCATTGTTTCAGGCCCCTGAGAGCAGAGGCTCTCGACCCAGGGGTCCAGAAACATGTCTGGTGGTGGCAGCCTGGGCAGCCACTCAGTCCGGACACTGGAGGTCGGGTTGGTTTCAGGGGGCATCTCTAAGATGCCCTCTGGAGTGCGTTTTACATTAAATCCCACACTGGCATCAGTGGGGGTTTAATGTGCTGAGAAGTTTGATACCAAACTTCTTAGTCTTCAGTGGGGCCATTATGGTGCTGTGGAGTTCGTAATGACAGACTCCCAGCACCATATACTCTTAATGGCAGCACTGCACTTACAATGCCCAAGAATGGACTTGGGCACTGTAGGGGCACAGGGCTCATGCCTCTATGCCCTCACCACTGGCATAGTGCACCCAGCTAGAGGGGTGGCTGACCTAGGCCAGGGCAGTGGCTTGTAGGCATGGCACACAGGGATGTGAGCCATGTCGACTCTTCACTTTTGTTCTGCACCAAGACACGCAGCCTGCAAAGGCAGTGTGTGTGTGTAAAGGTGCAGGGTCCCTAAGGGTGGCACAACAAGTGCTGCAGCCCTTAGGGGCCTTCCCTGGTCACAGTGCCCTGGGTACCCATGGTACCATTTACCAGGGGCTGACCTGTGGCCAGGGATGTCAATTGGGTGTAGGTATCAATGCAATTTTAGGGAAGGAACACAGGCCCTGGGTACCTGGTTGGCAGGAGCCCAGGGCACACTCAGTCAAAGTACATCAGCCATTCAGCAAAAAGTGGGGGCATACCATGTAAGAAAGATGGCACTTTCTCACACAACTCCCCCAAACGAAAGATGATGAGACTAACCTTGCCCTATGGAGTCTTCATTGTCTAAGTGGAAGAACCTGGAAAGGCCATCTGCATTGGCATGGGCAGTGCCAGGTCTGTGTTCCACTTCAAAGTCCATTCCCTGTAGGGAGATGGACCACCTCAACAGTTTTGGGTTTTCTCCTTTCATTTGCATTAGCCACCTGAGAGGTCTGTGGTCAGTTTGAACTAGGAAGTGAGTTCCAAACAGGTAGGGCCTCAGCTTCTTCAGGGACCAGACCACAGCAAAGGCCTCCCTCTCAATGGCACTCCAACGCTGCTCCCTGGGGAGAAGCCTTCTGCTTATAAAAGCAACAGGTTGGTCTTGGCCTTCATCATTGGTCTGGGATAGGACCGCTCCTATCCCTAGCTCAGAGGCATCAGTCTGCACAATGAACTGCTTGGCATAATCTGGTGCTTTTAGAATTGGTGCTGAGCACATTGCTTCTTTCAGAGTGTCAAAAGCCTTTTGGCAACAGACTGTCCAGTTTACTTTCTTTGGCATCTTCTTGGAGGTGAGTTCTGTGAGGGGAGTCACAATGGACCCATATCCCTTCACAAACCTCCTGTAGTACCCAGTCAAGCCAAGGAATGCCCTGACTTGGGTCTGAGTTGTTGGAGCTACCCAGTCCAGGATAGCCTGGATCTTGGGCTGTAAGGGTTGTACCTGGCCTCCACCAACCAGGTGGCCCAAGTACACCACAGTGCCCTGCCCTATCTGGCATTTGGATGCCTTGATAGTTAGGCCTGCAGTTTGCAGGGCCTTTAAAACCTTCCCAAGGTGGACCAGGTGATCCTGCCAGGTGGAACTGAAGACAGCAATATCATCAAGATAAGCTGCACTAAAGGACTCCAACCCAGCAAGGACTTGATTCACCAACCTCTGGAAGGTGGCAGGGGCATTCTTTAAACCAAAGGGCATAACAGTGAACTGAAAATGCCCATCAGGTGTGGAGAATGCTGTTTTCTGTTTGGCTCCTGGGGCCATGCCAATCTGCCAGTACCCTGCAGTTAAGTCAAAGGTACTCAGGTATTTGGCTGCACCCAATCTGTCTATCAGTTCATCAGCTCTTGGGATAGGGTGTGCATCTGTCTTGGTGACAGAGTTGAGACCCCTATAGTCCACACAAAACCTCATCTCTCTCTTTTCACCCTTTTGATGAGGTTTGGGGACCAGAACCACTGGGCTAGCCCAGGGGCTCTCAGAGGGCTCAATAACCCCTAGCTCCAGCATCTTGCTGACTTCAGCTCTGATGCTTTCCTTAACTTGGTCTGACTGACGATAGATCTTGTTTTTGACAGGTGCACTGTCACCAGTGTCCACATCATGGGTACACCAGTTTGTCAGACCAGGGGTCAAGGAAAAGAGCCCAGCATACTGCTGCAAGACTTGCTTGCAGTCAGTCTGCTGTTGGGCAGTGAGGGTGTCTGAAAAGACAACTCCATCTACTGACCCATCTTTTGGGCTGTGGGAGAGGAGATCAGGAGAGGTTCACTCTCAGCTTCCTGTTCCTCATCTGTCACCATCAGCATGGTGATGTCAGCCCTGTCATTGTAGAGTTTTAGGCGGTTCACATGGATAACCCTTTTGGGTGTCCTGCTGGTGCCCAGGTCAACCAGGTAGGTGACCTCACTCTTTTTCTCTAGGATAGGGTAAGGGCCACTCCATCTGTCCTGGAGGGCCCTTGGTGCCACTGGCTCCAAAACCCATACCTGTTGCCCAGGTTGGAATTCAACCAGTGCAGCTTTTTGGTCATACCAGTGCTTCTGAAGCTCCTGGCTGGCCTCAAGGTTCTTGGATGCCTTTTCCATGTACTCAGCCATTCTGGACCTTAGGCCAAGCACATAGTCCACTATATCTTGTTTGGGTTCTTGGAGAGGTCTCTCCCAGCCCTCCTTTACAAGACAGAGTGGTCCCCTCACAGGATGGCCAAACAGAAGTTCAAAGGGTGAGAAACCTACCCCCTTCTGTGGCACTTCTCTGTAAGCGAAAAGCAGGCATGGTAGTAGGACATCCCATCTCCTTTTGAGTTTTTCAGGGAGCCCCATGATCATGCCTTTCAATGTCTTGTTGAACCTCTCAACAAGGCCATTGGTTTGTGGGTGGTAGGGTGTAGTAAACTTGTACTGCACCCCACACTCCTTCCACATGTGGGTCAGGTAAGCAGACATGAAGTTGGAACCTCTGTCTGAAACCACCTCCTTAGGAAACCCTACCCTGGTGAAGACACCAATGAGGGCTTTGGCTACTGCAGGAGCTGTAGTAGTCCTAAGGGGAATAGCCTCAGGATACCTAGTGGCATGATCCACTACCACCAGTATGAATTTGTTCCCTGAGGCTGTGGGAGGTTCCAGTGGACCCACTATGTCCACACCTACCCTTTCAAAGGGAACCCCCACCACAGGTAGTGGTATCAGGGGGCCTTTGGATGGCCACCTGTCTTGCCACTGGCTTGACAGGTAACACAGGAGCTGACAAACTCCTTCACCTTTTGGTGCATCTGGGGCCAGTAAAAGTGGCTAACTAGCCTTTCCCAAGTTTTGGTTTGGCCCAGATGTCCAGCTAGGGGATGTCATGAGCCAAAGTTAGGAGGAACTCCCTGTACTTCTGGGGCACTACCACTCTCCTGGTGGTTCCAGGGTTGGGGTCTTTTGCCTCAGTGTACAGTAATCCCTCTTCCCAATAGACTCTGTGGGTACCACTGACATCTCCCTTGGCTTCTGAAACAGCTTGCTGCCTCAGGCTTTCAAGAGTGGGACAGTCTTGCTGTCCCTGGCACAGCTCTTCCCTAGAGGGCCCCCTGGGCCCAAGAGTTCAACCTGGTAAGGGTCAAGCTCTAGGGGCTCAGTTCCCTCTGGGGCTTCCAGGTTCTCTCCCTGAGGAGAGGGGTCCTGCTCTTGTGACTGTGTAGAAGCTGGTCCGCCAGTCTTCTTTCCTTTTCTCTTGGTAGGCTGGGCCATCATTTCAGGCTCCAACACTATTTCTTCACCCTGCCTTTTGCTCTGTGCTCTTGTTTTTACACACACCAATTCAGGGATGCCCAGCATGGCTGCATGGGCCTTTAGCTCCACCTCTGCCCAGGCTGAGGTTTCCAGATCATTTCCTAGCAGACATGCAGCTGGTAACTTCGGAGAGACCACTACCTGCTTCAGGCCAGTAACCCCCCAGCCTAATGTCACCATGGCCATGGGATGACTAGTGGTGACACTGTCAGCATTGGTGACTGGGTAAGTTTTCCCAATCAAGTATTGCTCAGGGGAAACCAGTGTGTCCCTCACCATAGTGACACTGGCACCTGTATCCCTCAGAGCCTCTACTCTAGTTCCATTCACCCAGGGGTATTGCAAATACTTCTTTAAGTTGGGTGGCCACACAGCTACAGTGGCAAATTCCACTTCCCCTAGGGAGACCAGACTTGCCTCAGTGGGTTCCCAGATTTGCTCAGGGTACACTTCTGATCCCATCTGTAAACTTGCTGCCCCAGGAGTAGCTGTACTGGGTGCCTTAGGGGCTTTGTTGTGGGGGCAAGTTTTGTCTACAGTGAGGTGTCCTGACTTCTTACAGTTATTACACCAGGCCTTCAAGGGATCAAAGTTCTTCCCCTATAGGGTTGAGGCACATAGGGAGTAGTTTGGGACCCACCCCCTGAACAGGTTTTTGGGGCCCTTTGGAAGACTCAGACTTTTTATCTTGGGGATTCTCACCACCTTTCCCCTGGGGGGTTTGGTGACCACCTTCTTTGGTCACCCCCAGTGGTTGTCCTTGTCACCCTAGTCTTGACCCAGTGGTCTGCCTTCTTTCCCAATTCTTGGGGAGAAATTAGACCTAGGTCTACCAAATGCTGATGCAACTTTTCATTTGTGCAATTACTTAGTATGTGTTCCTTCATAAACAAATTGTAAAGTCCAGAAAAATCATGCACATTATGTCCAGCTAACCAGCCATCCAGTGTCTTTACTGAGTAGTCCACGAAGTCAATCCAGGACTGGGTCTGGGTTTTGTGAGCCCCCTGAATCTAATTCTATACTCCTCAGTAGTGAGCCCAAATCCCTCAATCAGAGTACTCTTCATGAGGTCATAGGACCCTGCATCTGGCCCAGAGAGGGTCAGAAGCCTGTCTCTGCAGTTACCAGAGAACAGTTCCCACAGGAGTGCCCCCACAGAGGTTTCTTTACTCTTCTTATTTCACAAGCCCTCTCAAAGGCTGTGAACCATTTGGTGATGTCATCACCTTCCTCAAACTTAGGGACAATCCCTTTGGGGATTTTAGGTTCAGAAGTTTCCTCCCTATCCTTATTTTTAGTATTGCTGCCACCATTGATGGGTGCTAAACCCATCTCCTGTCTTTCCTTCTCTAGAGCCAGGAGTCTGGTCTCTAGGTCCAGTCGTTTGGCCAACCTGGCTAACAAGTTGTCCTCCTCACTGAGGGTATCCTCAGTGTCCTCTCTGGGACCAGGACCACCTAGGTGGCCCCTAGGTCCCCAGAGGTCTATTCTTGGAGTTAAGGGTGCAGGGACCCTATCTTCCCTAGGAAGTGATGGAGGTGGGTTACCATCCCCATCCTCCTCATTCCTTTCCTCCTCTGTTGGGTCATCACCATGCTCAGAGGGGTGGGCTTTAGCATACTCAGCCAGGAGCTCCTGGAGCCCTTGTTTGGTTGGATGCTGGCCCATTGGTATATCTTTAAGTTTGCATAAGGACCTTATCTCTTTGAAAGACAAATGAAGATAAGGGGTGAGGTCGAGCTCCTCAACCAGTTCCTGTATGTCATTATTATCTTCACTAGTAGCTGGGTTCTTGTCTTGAGACATTTTTAAAAAAAAAAATCTAACCCCTCTAACCTTGGCTATAGTGACTTTTTATTTTCTAAGATGCTACAGGGACTTAAGCAAGGCCCTAACAAGACTTTTAGTAATTTGGTAAAAAAAATGCCAATTAAAAAAATCAGAATTCTAAAGGCAATTTAAGAGTTCTGTCGTGTGATCAGATGGTAACCAAGTAGTCCAACAAATGCAAGTTTGTATCCCACCGCTGATCCACCAATGTAGGAAAGTGGCTGTGTATATACTGTACCCAAGTAAGGTTCAGGGTGTACAGAGTCCACAGTCCCCAGAGGGTTGACAGAGGCTAAAGTTAGATATAACCTTACTCTCCAAAGTGGTAGCTTGGTCGAGCAGTAAGGCAGTATCAGAGGACAGTGTAAAGCATTTGTTGTACACACTCAGTCAGCAAATGAAGCCACACACTCAAGAACTGAACTCTAGGCCAATGGTTTGTATATATAAAAAAATATATGCTTGTTTTATTTTAGAACCGACAATAGGGTCAAAATATACTTTCTCAGTATGAGATGCTTTGGTTATTCACCTTACAGATAGGCAATAGACTTTTTAGATAGTGGTAATCACAGTTGGTGCAAGAGGCAACACAGGGTCAAATTCAATGCAACATTGAGCTCAATGGAAAATTATGCTTAATTACAATTGATTACTTTGCAGAGCACTTTTCTAACCACAGGACTGGATCCTGGATTCAGTCCTGGGACACTTCCTGTAAACAGGTAAGAAAAAGCGTTTTGGTTATTGTAGTGATTTTTGAAGAATATTACTATATTTCAAAAGCTGACACTTAGAAACTTTTCTGGATAAAATTACCAATGTTATCCTATGAAAGGAAATACAGTGTGCAAGCAAAGTATGTTTACGTTACTTTTGTAATCCAGTGCTGGACTCCTAGGTTCAGCACTGGGACATTTACTTAAAACAGGTAAGTAATTACGTTTTTGTAGTTTGTTCGATTTTTAAAGAATATTTGTAAAATACAGAAATCGACACTTAGAAGAAATTTCACAGAAAACCAGTCAATGGATCCCTATGAAGGAAAAGTGAGTTAACGGTAAGTAACGTTGCGATTACTTTTTAGGGCCAGTGTTGGGCACTCGGGTCCAGCACTGAGGCCCCTCCTAATACTAGGTGAGTATTTTCGTTTTCGTGACTCGGTTGATTTTTGGTGAATATTCTAAAGTTTCAGAACTCCACACTTAGAAGAAATTTCGCAGAAAACCAGTCAATGGAACCCTATGGAAGAAAAGTGAGTTATCGGATTTCGGGTAAGTACTTGACTGGCAGGGTTAAGGTTCTGGGTAAGACTCAGGGGTCCCCCAGGATCAGGTAAGTACAGTTTTTACACCCTCAGCGGCACAGGGGCGGCCGGGTGCAGAGTGAGAAGGCCCAATGTTATCCTATGGCAGGCGGGGGGCCCCGGGTTGGTGGCTGCTGGCAAGCAGGCCACGCGACTGTGGGAGCTGGGCTCCTGGTCACTTGCTCAGGGCAAGTAGGGAAGTAGGTTAGGATAGAGGTTGCACTTCCAGGGGCACTCGGGCGGCTGGGTGCAGGGTGCTTTGAGCCCTCGGGCGCTCAATGTTAAACAATAGAGGTCGTGAAAGGTGAAGAAAGGCTGCAGGCTCGGGGACGGTGATTCTTCAGGGACGACCAACACTTCAGGAGGTAAGTTGGGGTCTTGGAGGATAGGTAGACACCCAGGAGTTGGGCACAGGGGGCCGTGGGGCGCCGGGTGCAGGGGTGTCTTTGAGGTCGGGAAATCTTACCCCCTGCTGGTCGCGGTTGGAGGGGTCCCTTGTCCTGAGGCTGCAGGCGTCGTCTGGGTCGTCGAGGAGGGTCCTTGGCCACTGGATTCCAGGTCAGAATCGCCGGGGGTCGTCCTCGAGGTCTTTGGTCACTCAGGCACAGGCTGGACTCGGCGGGTGCAGAGTGTGCAGGTTTCGCGGCTCCGTGCCAGGGCCGGGTCTTTGGTAGGTTTTCTTTTGAGCAGTACCACTGCTCGTGGGAGTCCCTGGGTCGAAGGCTGTAGCCCAGAAGTCAGGTCCTCCGGGGTTTGTGAGGTTGCTGAGGCCGGGATTCCGCAGGAGCAGGTTCAGAGGTCGACAGGCCGGTAGGGCTGGGGCCAAGTCAGTTGTTGTCGCCTCCTTTTTAGCAGCTGCACGGCTGGTCTTCTTGCTTCGTCTTCTCTTCTTGTTTTCGGATTTGGGAACTGCGGAAGGAAGGTTCAGGGAGCCCCTAAATACTAAATTTAGGGGTGGTTACAGGTAGGTAAGGGCAGGGACCAATGGGTCCCTTCCCTGGGGTGGGTACACCCCCTATTCTGTTCCTCTCCAGTGGGAGGGGGCAGGAGCCTGTCCCTGGTTGGCCAGGTCCCCCCATCCTCAAGATGGCGGGGACTCGAGTTTGTGCTTCACCTCGCCTCCCCCACCTTAGGGGTGGAGTTGGCAGAGGTGGGCACAACCCATTTCCTGCTTCTGGTTTTCCCGCCGGTTCTCCCGCCAGGAGTGGGGGTAGAACCAGTGGGGACCAGTTTGCTGGAAGCAGCAAATGGTCTGGGGAAACTCCAAAGGCGGCAGGCCTTTGAAGCTCCCCCTGCCCATCCTGGGGGAGGAGGCTTTGGCACCTCGTCCCGGGATGTGCATTGTTTCAGGCCCCTGAGAGCAGAGGCTCTCGACCCAGGGGTCCAGAAACATGTCTGGTGGTGGCAGCCTGGGCAGCCACTCAGTCCGGACACTGGAGGTCGGGTTGGTTTCAGGGGGCATCTCTAAGATGCCCTCTGGAGTGCGTTTTACATTAAATCCCACACTGGCATCAGTGGGGGTTTAATGTGCTGAGAAGTTTGATACCAAACTTCTTAGTCTTCAGTGGGGCCATTATGGTGCTGTGGAGTTCGTAATGACAGACTCCCAGCACCATATACTCTTAATGGCAGCACTGCACTTACAATGCCCAAGAATGGACTTGGGCACTGTAGGGGCACAGGGCTCATGCCTCTATGCCCTCACCACTGGCATAGTGCACCCAGCTAGAGGGGTGGCTGACCTAGGCCAGGGCAGTGGCTTGTAGGCATGGCACACAGGGATGTGAGCCATGTCGACTCTTCACTTTTGTTCTGCACCAAGACACGCAGCCTGCAAAGGCAGTGTGTGTGTGTAAAGGTGCAGGGTCCCTAAGGGTGGCACAACAAGTGCTGCAGCCCTTAGGGGCCTTCCCTGGTCACAGTGCCCTGGGTACCCATGGTACCATTTACCAGGGGCTGACCTGTGGCCAGGGATGTCAATTGGGTGTAGGTATCAATGCAATTTTAGGGAAGGAACACAGGCCCTGGGTACCTGGTTGGCAGGAGCCCAGGGCACACTTAGTCAAAGTACATCAGCCATTCAGCAAAAAGTGGGGGCATACCATGTAAGAAAGATGGCACTTTCTCACACCCATTGCCCTGCTTAACCTAGGCGCCAAATTATACTCCAAGATTCTAGCTACCCAGCTCGAGACGTATCTCCCTGACCTTATCCATCCAGACCAATCAGGGTTTATTAAGGGGCGGCAGACACATGACAATCTTAAACGCATTTTTCACCTAATTGATAAGTCCCAAAAGAAGAAGATCCCTGCCGTGCTACTATCGCTCGACGCAGAGAAAGCTTTTGATCGCGTTGATTGGAACTTCCTGGAGCTTTCTCTGCGCCGATTTGGTTTCTGCGACACCTTTATTGCAATGATCCATGCCAACTTTAGTGCCCCTAGGTCTCGAGTAGTGGTAAATGGGCTGGCCTCGAACTTTTTTGATTTAGCAAGAGGGACCACAAGGGTGCCCTCTTTCCCCGCTCCTCTTTGCCCCGAGTATTGAACCCCTGGCAGCCCGGATTCGCGCTAATCAAACAATCACAGGAATCCGTTTTGGGACGGATGAACATAAGATCGCCTTATTTGCAGACGACATCCTTTTACCAATTACTAACCCGGCCGCCTCCCTCCTGGCTATTAACCAGGAACTAGAACAATTTGAAGCGGTGTCCGGCTTCAAAGTCAATCTAACTAAATCATATATCCTGAATCTCACCCTGCCTCACAGCGCGCAAAAGACTCTGGAGGAAACATCCCCCTGTCAATGGGCGCGTAAGGCCATTACATATCTGGGGACCCAAATTACTCCCAAACTCACTGACCTCTACAAGGCCAACTTCCCACCCCTTTTGCAACGCTTAAGAGCCGACTGTAAAAAATGGAGCACAGCCTACATTTCATGGATTGACAGGATCAATGCAATTAAAATGAACGTATTGCCACGTCTCCTCTACCTCTTCCAGGGCCTCCCCATCCAACCGGACAAGGCACTCTTTCCTGAATTAAAAACCTTGTTGCTCAAATTCATTTGGCAAGGCAAGCGTGCACGACTCTATCACCTATTAACCAGACCACGTCTGAAGGGAGGCCTAGCCCTACCAGACTTCCTCACCTACTATAGGGCGGCCCAATTAAGGGTACTGAGCGAATGGTCACTATGAGAATCGGACAAATTGTGGCTCCACATTGACAGACAGGTGACGGGTAGGACGATCTGGGACTTACCATGGCGCCGCAAAGCTGATAGGCCTCTCAACGCTTACTTAAGTGTGCCTACCTCCACCACCCTCCAAGTATGGGACGCAGTAACTAGAACTCTACCACTGACTACCTTCCCGTCCCCCTATACCCCCATACACTTCTCCCAGGATTTTCCACCAGCCCTTCAAGAGGGGCCTTTTGACTTATGGAACAAAGGGGGTTGCCTCATGATCTCGGACCTCTTTCAGGGCACTAAGCTACGCTCCTTTCACGACTGCACGAACCATTTCCACCTTCCACCCACTGAGCGATATCATTACACTCAACTAATCCACTGGGTCCAACAACCACAGATTCGGTAAGCCGCCACTAGAGCATACCTTCCAAAAGAGAAATTTGTACAGACGTGCACTACGGGCAAAGGATGCATTTCTTTTCTCTATAATCCCCTACTCACACTAGCACCACACCGCACCCAGCGCCACAGGGTGGTTTGGGGAGATATGCTCCAGACACCACCCTCGGATAAGCAATGGGAATCCCTGTATAGAGACATAGCAAAATTTAACAGATCCATGCACCTCAGGGAAGCCCATTACAAAACGCTTTATGACTGGTACCTACATCCCCATAAACTGCACACTATTTTCCCGGGCACTTCTGATCGGTGTTGGCGAGGTTGTGGTCTGCTGGGAGACTTTAAACATATCTGGTGGGACTGCCCGGTTATTAAAACCTTTTGGAAGGAAATCCTCTCTCAAATTAAAGTTATACTGGGCTACCCAATTGGGGACTCCATAGAACATGTACTGCTGGGGCTCCGCGACCCCCTGCTTAAATACCAAACACATGCGGATAGATCTATTCTCTGGCTCTGCTTGGGAGCCACGAAGATGGCCATAGCAGGGGCATGGAAGAAGCCTGAGGCCCCCTCGCTCACTCAATGGCACGCTCGATTGTGGAAGGCCTTAGCAATGGAGCGACTGACGGATATAGCTGAAGAGTCACGAAAGGGATTTGATTACATCTGGACTCCCCTGGTCAGCTACCTCTCAGAGGGATTTCCCCTATCTGCCTTTAGCCCTATGTTGAGAGCACTCCATCTCTTCCTGATTTAGGTTTCCTCTGTCCACCCAAAGACGGGCATCGCCGATGTGGTGGCCCTGGCGATGATAGCATCCTGCGCTGGCCGTGGGGTGCTCCCGCCTTGGCCTGGCCCCCTACTCCCTCTACAGCCAACAACACAGCTCCACTAACATCCCTTGGTACCACCGTAGTTAGAATGTTATATTTTCTTTTCCTTTTTTAACCACCTTTGCTTCTTTTTCTTTTGTATTTTGCTGCTCTTTTAGACCTATGTCACATGCTCTGAAGTAATCTAGACATTGCTGACAGAAAACTTCCAATATGGTTTTACTAGATGCTAGTTACGCATCGCACGATGTTGTTTACCTAAGTAGGCGCTATATGACAGATTGGGCCTGGTAGCTCTGGGGAGGTACTTTTCTACTCTTAGTTATGATATGTCGCCTTTCGAGATAGCATGCTGAGGGGCAACACTGCCATGGTCATTAGAAAATGTGCTTTCTATCTTAGCTACTTGAAGGACGGCATCTATGCCCACTGATCTACACGAAACGCATTGTGTGATGTATGCGTTATACACGGTTTGTAATTTGTGACAAATGTTTCAATAAATACATTTTGACAAAAAAAAAAAAGCTCAAAAGGAGTCTTTCCTGTGATGGCATGGGGAGACACTCTGTATGCTTCAGCCTTCTTGATGACTTCCTCTCTGCAGTCCAACAAAGCATCCTTCGCCATGGTTATAGCCTCCTTCAACACACGGTTGAAACGTTCCGCCATGCCATTCGTTTCTGGGTGGTACAGAAAGCATTTCTTGAGTTCCACACCATTTTCATACAGAAATTGCTCAATTTCTTTTGATACCAACTGCACCCCGTTGTTTGTAAGAATCGTACCGGGTATGCCTTCCCTCCCAAAGAACTCCTTAAGAAACTGTATAACGTGTTTGGTTTCTATTCCCTTGGATAAGGCAATTTCGGTCCACCTAGAGTACAAATCAACTAAGACTATTACATACGACTCAATACCCGCAGCACAAATGGGCCGCACTATGTCAAGGGCAACTTCCTCCCATGGATCAGAAGGTCGGTCTCGTATCACCATAGGTTGGACTCTGGGTTTGGCCACCTTTTCACTCATGGCAAAGTGAAAACATTCCCTGATGACCCTCTCCACAAGAGTGTCCTTTCCTGGCCACCAGTACATTAGCCTGAGACTTTCTTTAGTCTTGGACATCCCTTGGTGACCTCCATGTGCCAAATTTACGAGTTCCTCCCTGAGGGAATTGGGCGGAATCAGCCTTGTGCCCCTGAACAAGAAGCCCTGTTTTTCAGACAATTCGTCCCCGACGTGTCAAAACTTCTCAGGTTCTTAATCACCTTTTGGGCTTGGTACTCCATCCTGCTCAGTCGCGTTGACAGGAAAGGAATGTTGAAGGAAGAAGTCAGGCATCTGACAATGGCACTCGAGAAGTGAAGCGAGGACTTCCCCATGAGGGCATTCACGGGCCACCCTGGAACACAGACGACAACAATGGCCCTCCTTCCCCGCTGTAAAATCACGGTGAGTTGATTTTCAAAGGTGGCATGCGCTCCAATGCACGAGAGACCGCGCCTTTACGCATAACAGACGGCAGCAACCGATATCCCAAATGCAACTCATGTGAAACAAGCATGTTGTTTTTGAAGGAGTCTCCTCCCAAAATGAAAACACCACACCCACAATGGAAACATGCTTGGCAACAAATCTCCTGGTAAGCAGCAAAATCACGTGCTTCATGCAGCTCCGTCCCAAACAGCTGTAGATAAACTCCAGGTAGATATCCAAATGCAACCTGGCTCCTGGTCGAGTAGAGCAGCTCCAAGCACCAACCAGCAGTATCCAATAAAATCCTGCAACAGAGGATCAGAACAACGTTGGTCACGGGGGTGTTAAGGACTTGATACTGGGCACATGCGACATTAGGACCCTTCACTTTTTTTTCCCTGGAGTAGGGAAACGCATCCCATCCTCGTTGCCGGTGAAACAAGGTAGACCAATACATATGAAGTACAGGAACCAGGTGACAGTAATGTAAAGAGGTTTATTCTCCTGAAGGGTTCCACCTATCCATGCTCATCAGCTGCTGGCCAGATATGCTGGTATCTAAGCACCTGGGAATTCTGGATGACGTGGCCTCATTCAATAACCATAGTTACCTCCACAAAGCAGGTTTAAACATACACAGGCATCTAAGATGCCACAATGGTGTTCCAGTATAATTTGCCTACACATTCAGTGATGCATGTCAGTCAAAATACTTCATTTTAGATCACAAAGATCAACAAAGTAGCATTATATAAGACGATTTACAAAATACAAGATCAGTAAAATGAAAAAAACAGGCCAGCTGTTATCATAAAAACAAGTTAAAATGTTAAAACAAAGCTGGACATTTCATGGGCTAAACACATTTAAAATTAGGCAAAACACTCCACTGATTTCATCCTTATTATGGTTGCTCAGGTAATGGCTACCACATCTTATAGGCACTTAAGGCACCTTATCCAGATTGCCAAAAGAAAGGTTGCCACACCAAAAACATGGGGCCTATGTGTACTGGTACTCAAAATTCAAAAAGCAACCCTGTAACTCCTGGTGCCAGTATTCTTACACAGTGGAGCGATCCACTTTGCTTGCAAATTACTATACTGGGGGCAGAAGAACAATAGGTGTTACGCTGATTCTCCCCCCCACACACACACACACACACGCAGGACATTGGTCATCACCACCCTCGCTCCCTACAGACCAGTTGGAAATAAACTATTTAACCGGGAGGATACCATATCTATACTGTAGATATAGTTTAAGTGCCAGAGAAGGTTCGATTTCATCGATGGTTACCTCAAAACTCATAAATGGTTTGAAATCGTTAAAGGACAGTGTAAGAATGCCTGTGCTCTTGGTCGCTATATTTATAGCTGCAGCTTCCCAATAAAGGTTTTTAATCTTTTCTCTAGATAACTGGCCCAATTGCTCCGGGAAAAGCCAGTAAACATCTAGACTCAACCTCTGTAAGAGAGTTTTAATAGCATGAAAGCAGGGAATTTTGACTACACCCGGGTAGGTCATCAGATCTCTAACACCTTCATGATAGAATTCAAGTTCGACTGTCGACCACAGACGATACCAAAACAATAACATTTGACATTCAGTTTTGAGCAATATCTTTCTCTGGGCAAGGCCTAGGTACAAAAGGTACAAGAGGCGTACTCATTGGGAGCAAGAGAATAGACCTCCAAACCTATGCTCAGCCATGGCAAGGCTATTGTGGTATGAGGAGCCCCATATTTCAGCACCATAGAGCACAGACCTGATAACTTTAACATTATAAATCTCTAGGTCAGGGACCACCCGCCTGGACGAAGGTCTAAGGTGAACCTTCACCAGATTTACCGACTGTTGGGTAAGCGTTGAATGGGCTTTTTCAATCTGCAGGGCCCAACTCAAGTTAGGTGTCATCCGTAAGCCTAAATAATCGAAAGAGTACACACGATCAATAGGCTTGTTTCCCACCAGAATATGTCAGCTACAACGAAAGTGCCTGGCCCTAGAGAAAAATATGCATTTTGATTTGGTACCGTTTAGCTTGAGGCCCCTCTCAGCACAAAATGAAGAAAAATGGTCCAAAAGCAGTTGAAGTCCCTGTGGCGTTTTGGAGATTAGTACAGTATCATTGGTGGAAAGGAGGGCCGGAACCCTCCTTTCCCCGAGGCTTGGAGCATCACACCCCTCCTTGCTAAGATGGTCGATCACCCCATTAATATACTAGGAAAAAAGGGTAGGGGCTAAAACATAGCCCTGTCTGACTCCTTGTACCATCCTAAAGGGGTCAGTGAGCTATGCATCTGTACCCCATCGAACCTGTGCCTTATGTCCCACATGGAGTCTCACTAAAATGTTCAGTAGGGAGGTGGGAATAACCAGGTTTTCCAATACTGTTCACATTTTTGCCCGGGGAACAAGGTTGAATGCTGGGCGCAGATCTACAAAAGCGACATACAGATTTCCCCGGTAGAGTGACACCTCACGCTAATATAGACACAAAAGCCTAAGGACCTGATCCAGAGCACTGATACTTGGCGAAAACCTGCCTGGAAGTCAGATAAAATACTCTCCTCAGCAATCCAATTCTACAGGTGAAACAGTACTTGTTTTCAAAAAATGTTTTGCAAAGAGTCAATTAAACTAATTGGGGGATAATTTGCCAGGCTTGCTCAGTCACCCTTCTTATAAATTGGCAGAATCTCAGCAATCTTCCAGGGGGACGGAATCTCAAGACCCAACAATACAGCATTCGACAGAAAATATATATATATATATATATATATATATATACTGTCCCCACACCTCCGTATTGGCTTTAAATAAATCATTTGGGATCCTATCCGGGGCACGGGTGGAAATTCATGAGTTGATGGCATTTAGGGTCTCTGATAGAGTAAAGACAAGAGTATTATTAATTTCCTTAGCAGAGACACGTTTGTTTAAACTATCATCCTCATCTATGGCTCCACTATTAGAATATAACTTGCTGAAGTGACCTACCCAATGTTATGCATGTACTTTGTCTGTGTAGTAATCCATGCAGATTCCTACAAGGTTGTACTAGTTTTAATCCTCATCAGAAGATAACAAGTAGGTGATGGAGCAGGGTTTCCCATAAAATGAAAACCTGCTCGGATTGAAACCCCTGGTAACATTTTCTAATTTTTCTAACAGTATGCAGTGAAAAATACGGGGTTTAAAGACTAACATGAGGGAAAATAATACTGCGCAGGCGCATACTAAAGCACTGAACTAGGCCGCAAATGCTTGACTAATGAAAATAAAGAGACTAATGCTGCTTTTTGTGCACGTTATTAACATTTGCTAGGAAACGTAATAATATGGGTTGCGCATGGATAGATGCAGCATTGGGAGGATGCGTAATGGAAAGCATTACAAAATGAGTAATAATGCTCATTTTATTCTCCGTAGAAGCATGGGTTAAGGAGAATGAATTTTACAAAATAAGCTGGAAAAAAACAAAGAACGTGGAGGGAAGGCAAAGGCAAGCAACCTTCGAATTTACGTGTGCCTGCCAAAAGTTAAACGTGGAGACAAAAACAATCAGCAAGTGGGGAACGTTTCCTCTGGAAGCGCACGAGTGGCACAAGAAGTAACAGATTTCGAAACATTAGCAGAGAGAAGGAAGCTGAAGCCTGATAGTTGTATACTTGTATTTCCTGGGAAGATGCTGTCATGAAATTGAAAAAAACAAAACAATAGAACATTGAGTGAGATGGACATGTGGAGTGTGGTGTGACAGTACACCCCCTTCCTTAACCAATCAAATGTAGAATAGCTCCTTATTTTGAAACAAGTGGGGGTTGGACATTTGGGTATAAGGTATAACTGAGGTGCCCGGTGGGAGGGGTGTGCGGAAGGTGTTTAGGCAGATCCTTGGGAGATCGCCGCTGTCGTCGGTTTGCTGCAGAGGCCTTTTCTGTTCTTTCGGTTCCTGATTCCTGACTTAGTATTTGCCCTTTCAAATCTTCTTGAGGGGCCTTGCTGCTCTCGTGGCCAGAGAGTAGATTTCCTGTTCCAACTGGATTAGTATAGATAGAAACCTGAATTTGCATAATCATTTGCAAATGTATTTTGTCTCTGAACCTTTTTCTCTCTTCGCCTTTTCACTCCTTCAATGCACTGTCAATATGATGTGAATTTAGTCATTTCTTTGATTAATAATTTACTCTGTGATATCTCATGATCTGTACTGTGTATTGGACTTGATGAGCATTTATTTCGATAAACATTATAAATATATATATTGAGTCCCTCTTTATTTAGAGTGAGTTTATAGATTATTGCCTATAACTAACCAACTATAAAAAGATGTCATTGCCACATTATTTTTTTATGAGAAATGCAGGTTCTGTTGGAGATTGGTAAGTTAGGTACGAACTTTGCATTCCACTGAACCCAGCGTGAAGGGACTTTGTTGGGTAACGTAATTGGGCCTTGTTTATTGCAAATGTATTGATCCCTGATCGCTGGATCAGTTTTGGTAGCAGAGGATGGTTTACTATTGATTAGTTTGGCAATTATTGATTATTGGTTATTAATATGAAGAGTTAGTGTTTGTTTTATGTAGTCTGGAAGTACGGGTACTGAGTTGCCTAAGATCCTGGGATGTTATTTTAGCCTCAGGGGCAGAGGAATAGTGTGGAAGAGTATCACACTGCAGAAGTACTTTGTCTGTTGTTATAATATCAAACAGTGAGATGCTGTTGATGGTATTTAGGGATTTATTCTGTAGAGAAAAGATTGTGTGAAATAGTGAAAGTCCGCTTTTGAAATTTTGGCTTTACATCCCCAAAGGAGTACCAAGACTTTTTTCACTCGAAAATTCTTTCGAAACTTTGGCTAGTATCCCCAAAAGAGTACCAAGACCTCTTTTCACTTGATTGGGAGTAGAGTAGCGCTGCTCGTTATTTTACTAGAAGTAAAAGAATCGCTTTGAATATTTGAACTCTCTCTTTAATTAGTGGAGCAGACAAAGTAGCATTGTTTTGTGTTGTTTCTAACAAGAATTTAGTTAAGAAAACCTTGTAGTACATTGCCGTGTTAATTTGTAAAGGGAGGGTCAGTAGCAGGAGTTATACTGACGTCACAAAAAGCCGTGCTGGCATTGGTTGAGATAGTGGGCACGTAGTGAGCTGTGATTGGTTGATTGGTGTGAGTCGCGCTGGTACTGGTTGAGATTCAGGGAATAGAGTGAGCGGAAATACGGAAGATTTCTTTGTTTGTTTCTAGTTATTTAGCGAGAATAAGAGAGTTTAAAATGAAGATGGTAAAAAGAATACAAGATTTCTTTAAAAAGGACAAGCCGATAGTTACTAGAGAGGGACTTCCTGTACCTCCTCCAAGATCGCCCGCTTCTTTCATGATGCTAGAGCGTGGGTATCATACGTGTACATGGTTAGAGAATTGGATGGGTTACACGGAAGATGATGGAGTTGTAGCTTTTCCGAAGCATGGTACTTTTAACGTGAGGATATTGGAGAATTTGAGGAGACAAATGAATTCATTAAAACCAAATCCTAGACCTATGCAGTATGAGGCGCTTGAAGAATGGGAACACGAGGCATATAAAAGGGAGAGACAGGAATGGGATAAAATATAGGAATACATTGAGAAGGTATTCAGAAGCTAGGTGGAATGATCAGATGAAAAGATGGAGGCGAGAAGTGATTGCAGATGGATTATATCCAGTAATAGTTGCTGAGGATCAGGCTGGAGGAAAATGTAAAGAGAAAAAGAATAATGTAGAGATTTCAGAATTGGATATGGATCCAAATGAAATCGATTATGAATTATTAGATGAGGTGCTATTAAAGAGACCTCCACCGTATCAGGAGAGCCCGGATGGAATTTCTCCGAGTGCACCGTTAATCAAAATAGAAGCTCCAAAACCTCCACAAGTTTCACAAGTTCTGGCAATTTCACAGTCTTCATTCGGTACTCGAGTGTTACAGGAAAGAGAGATTGACATGTTAAATAAAACAAGAGAAGAGTTCACTCAGAAAATTAGTCAGATGAGTTTAAATGCAGACGCATTGTCAGTACCAGTAACAATTGATCCTATAGTTCCATTATATAGTGAGGGTCAAAATATTTCAGGAGTGCATGCATTGACAATTCCTATAAATAATGTCAGGAATGTTAGTGGATCAGAACAAGTTGAGATGAGTACTTCATTAATTGATTTTCCAGTAAATGAAAAAGTGACTGAAACACCAAAAAGAAGTGTACAGATAGATCCTAGGAAACTAGTGCAGAATGTGAGAGAAACAACTCCAGTATCAGGGGGTTCAATGGGACCTTCGCCAGAGGAGCTAGATGATTGGATAAGAGGAATAGAAACTAATAAGTCTAAATTGAATATAGATATATGTAGATTAAGAGTAGATCTGGAAGAAATGATTATTGGTACAATAAGTCCAGAGAGATTGAGCAAATATCAAGATGAGGCGTTGTTATTTTTGTGTAAAAATATTATATGGAAAGCGAAGAATTTAAATGAGAAATTGTTAAAGGCTGCAGAGGAATATGGAGTGGATATTGGGAAATCTAAAGCTTTGCAGAAAACATATAGATTGGATTTTACTGAAAAGGATTTGGAGAGCTTGAATACATCAGGTAAACTATTGCAAATAAAAGAGTTGATTAATACCTTGAAGAGATGGGGTGATGTGGAACGATGGAAGGGTAGATGGGCGAAAAAGAAGGAAGAAATGATTGCTAGTAAAAATGTGAATGCATCTTCTTTACTTCCGTTAAGAGAAACAGAGCAAGTTGAAATGATATATCCGATGAGAGAAGTTCTAGGTGGTGGATATGTTCACATTCCTTGGTGAAGACAGGATATATTGTCTTTTACTAATGATTTTCCCAGATTGAGAGAAAAGCCTGTTGAGTGGTACAAACAGGTAGAGAGGTTTGTAAAAGTTTCAAAGGTCTTGTTGAAAGACTTGGATGGTTTATTTGACATTGTAGTTCCAGCTGATTTATGGACTGAGTGTAAAATTGCAGTTGATTGGCCAAAAGAGGAATATCCTAGAGATGTCAAAACAGGAGCACCTTCAGAAGAAGTGATGAAAAAATATAATCAAGTAATTACTTACTTGAAGGGTAAAATTTCTCCAAAAGAAACAGATTGGGTTAAAATTGATAGGACAACACAGGAGTCAAAAGAATCAGTACATGCATATTATGAAAGGCTTTTACAGGTGTTTAAACAGTATAGTGGCTTTGAAAGTATAACTGACAAAGATATGGGACACTTTGTGTACAGGTTTGTATTTGGATTAAGACCTGAGATTAGTAATATGATTCAGCAACATTTGATTTGTTGGCAGAGTAAGACGGTGGATGAAATTTTGAGATATGCTAAGTATTGTAGTGATGATACTGAATCAAGGCATAAGAAATTAAAAGAGAAAATGATGTGGGCACAGGTGAAAGTGGCCCAACAGAAAGATGGGAATTATGTCAATAGTTCTCAAACAGATTTTCAAATGAAAGGACAGAATCAGAATTTTCAGAATAGTCAGGTACCTAAATCGAATGATGTATTAAATGGTGGAAGAGGTAGAGGTAAGAATAATAGAGAAGAGATGAAAAGGAAATTTCCTTGTCATGCTTGCGGAAAGTTCGGACATTGGAAGAACGAGTGTAAGTCCTTGTTAAGAAATAATGGAATGATTCAAAATTTCAATCCGCAGATGCAGAATGAAGTGGTTGAGAATCAACAACAGCTGCAACAGCAACAGGTAGTTACACCACAGGTTCAACAAATACAAGTAACCTCAAGCTCCTATGCCAAATAATGTGAATGCTCAGGTACAGAAATACAGTGCGAATGCTGGATTTCACACGAGTGAACAAGTGGGTAAGAATCAAAATGTACAACAATATTGGTTGCAGTGTCCTGAGAGTGATTCAGATTCATCTCAATGACGGTGCCTGAGGGGGGAGGAAGAGTGTGTGCTTTGCGCATCTCTAGAGGTAGATCAATCAGGTCCTTTTGTTGATGGGAAAGTGGAAGGTAATCATATTACATTCCTTGTGGACACTGGTGCTACCCGTTCTACTGTAAGAGCAGCAAAAATTCCAAACCTACCCCTCTCGGGAGAAACTATCCAAGTTGTGGGATTCTCAAATAAATATATTAAGACTCCAATAACAAAACCAATGGAGGTTCATATAGGAAAATTCAGAGATATGCATCGTTTTGTGGTATGTGACACAAGTCCAGTGAATCTTTTAGGTAGGGACTTACTTTGCAAAATGAATTGCACCATCTATTGTAAGCCGGATGGTATTGCTTTTCAGACACCAGATGAAGATGTTGCTTTTAAAATGATGTTAGCAAAGCAAGGGACAGAAGTGAATGATTTATATTCATTGCTCACACTAGAAGATTTGCCTGGTGAATTGAGGGACACAGTAAGAACTGATGTGTGGGATTTTACAGGAAAAGACATTGGATTGATGAAGGGTGTTGATCCTATTCAAATTATTGTCAAACAAGGTGCAGAGTTTCCAAAAACACCACCGTATAAGATGAGTCCTGAGAGCATAGCAGGAGTTATTCCTGTAATAGAACAAATGATTGAACAGGGCATTCTTAAAGAGATATTAGGAAGTCCTTGCAATTCACCTATTATGGGAATTAAGTAACCAAGTGGAAAGTACAGAATAGTGCAAGATTTACGTAAGATTAATAAAATTGTGCTACCTTGCTGTCCAATAGTACCAAACCCAGCAGTTATTCTTTACCAAATTCCTTGTGATGCTGGATGGTATACAGTGATTGATTTGTGTCAAGCATTTTTCTCGATACCCTTACATCCGGATAGTCCATATTTATTTGCTTTCCGGTTTCAGAGACCTTGTTTTGGCATGGTGCCGAGTTCCTGAAGGGTATACAGAGAGCCCTTCAATTTTTAATCAGATTTTGAAAAAATGTCTAGAGTCATTAGTTATGCCAGAAAATTCAGTATTGGTGCAATACATTGATGACCTATTGGTGGCATCAAAAACACGAGAGGCATGTGTGACAGATACAATTGCTCTACTGAACCAATTGGCAGAAGGTGGGCATAAAGTGTCACCAGCAAAATTAAAATTTAGTCAAAAAAGAAGTTCAATATTTGGGACACAAAATTGAGAAAGGAGTCAGGAAAGTATTACAGGATCGAATTAATGCGATCTTGCAAATGGAACCTCCCAAAACACAGAAAGAAGTTCGGATGTTTCTGGGCATGGTTGGATATTGCAGGCAATGGATCAGTGGATTCTCTCTGATTGCCAAGCCTCTACAGAGGTTGACTCACAAAGATGTGGCTGATCCGATTGAATTGGATGAAGAGAGTATGAAAGCTTTTATTGAGCTGCGAGATAGTCTTTGTCGAGCACCTGCGTTGGGAATGCCAGACGAAAGATTTTGCATTGTTCTGTTGTGAAAAGAATGGATGTGCACTTTTAGTCTTGACACAAAAACATGGAATGGCACGACGTCCAGTGGCATATTTTTCTGCTACTTTGGACTCAGTGGCTGCAGCGTTACCAGGTTGTTTGAAAGCAGTGGCTGCTACCTGTGCGAGTCTAGAGCAAAGTGAAACAATTGTTATGGGACTTCCAGTAAAGGTATATGTGCCACATTCTGTTGAGATCCTATTAACAAGGACCAGGACTCAACACATGTCATATAGTCGTTTGACTAAATACGAAAGAGTGATTTTAGGTGCTGAAAATGTGACAGTAACAAGATGTACAACATTGAATCCAGCAACTTTGTTGCCGAGTTCAAGTTGTGAAGAAGTAAAGGACGAGGCAGATCATGATTGTTTGGATGTGACGGAGTTGTGTACAAAACCAAGACCTGACATAAAAGATACACCACTGGAGGAATCAGATTGTGTGATGTTTGTAGATGGATCTTGTCTGAGAGACGAGAAAGGTGTATCGAGTGCTTCTTATGCAGTATGTACAGTGGCTATGGTTCTTGAAGCATCTTGTCTAAGAGGGGTAAATTCAGCACAAATTTCTGAGTTGGTCACATTGACTAGGGCATGTATAATTGTTGGAAAAAATTTGAGAGTAACCATATTCACTGACAGTCAATATGGTTTTGGGGTGGTGCATGACTTTGGTCAATTGTGGATGCAACGTGGATTTCTGACTTCTTCAGGATCCCCAATCCGAAACAGTAAAAATGTGAAGGATTTACTGAATGCACTACAATTACCCAAAAAGATTGCAGTGGTTAAATGTTTGGCACATAAGTCAGGAAATGACTATGTGACCAGTGGAAACAGATATGCAGACCAAGTGGCTCGTTTCTGTGCACAAAATTCAATTTCAATAAACAGAGGAAAAGAGAGTAAAAATACAAATTGTCACTTGATGTTTTCTGCAACAGAAACATGGGATGAAATTAAACAGTTGCAGGAAGAAGCTAGTGAAGAGGGAAAAGAAATTTGGATCAAATCAGGCTGTAAAAAGAGATCTGATGATGAAGTATGGGTGTATGTAGATGACAGACCAGTAATGCCAGACTGTTTACTTTCACAGATGGCAAGGATGTACCATGGAATAGCACATGTTGGGAGAGATGCTATGATTAGACTCTTCAAACAGTCATGGTACAATCCAAAGTTCAGGGTCATTGCTGAGAGTCTATGCCAAAGTTCCACAGTGTGCCAGCAGCAAAATCCAGGTAGAAAGACAGTTGTTAGTTGGGGTCGAATTGGAAAAGCAGCATGACCATTCACTAGGTTGCAGGCAGATTTCATAGAACTACCCCCTTGTAATGGACTGAAATATGTGTTGGTTGTTGTTGGTCTGTTTTCTCGTTGGGTGGAAGCATATCCAACAAGAAGAAAAGATAGTCTAACAGTTGCTATATTGCTTTTGAGAGAGATAATTCCTAGGTTTGGATTTCCAGCCTCTTTAGAAACAGATAGAGGAACTCATTTTAATAATGAAATAATTCGGATGATTTGTGCAGCATTACAAATTGAACAAAAGCTGCATTGTGCCTATCGTCCAGAAGCATCAGGAGTGGTCGAGCAAATTAATGGCACTATCAAATCCAGACTATCAAAGGTCTGTGCATCCACAGCACTGAAATGGCCAGATGCTTTTCCCTTGGTATTGATGAGTCTGAGAAGTATCCTGATAAAAAGACTGGATTATCTCCACACGAAATTATTATGGGGAGAGCAATGAGACAGCCGATTGTACCAGCAAATCAACTGATGAATATTACTGATGATCTGGTGCTTGATTATTGCAAAGGATTGGCTGATGTAGTGCGTTCTGTGTCTCATCAGGTTGGAGAAATTGCAACTACAAATCAGCAAGAACAGGCACATGATCTAAGTCCGGGAGAGTGGATCCTGGTGAAGAAACATGCGAGAAAATCGTGTTTGGAACCTAGATGGCATAGCCCTTACCAGGTGATACTGGTGACGACAGCAGTAAAGTGTGGTGGCTTGCCGAATTGAATACATGCAAGTCATACAAGAAGAGTCCCAAGTCCACTTGAAAGACAAGAAGAGGCATAAAGTTGAGAAAATGCAGTCATAGTCTGAAGTTACAGATTCTGAAAGCAAACAAGGAACAAGTTGAATAGAGTGGGCACCAGCTACTGGGTCTAAAAAGACTGCTGATGAGAAAGAAAAAGGGAAAGTGAATATTGAGAATGAGAATCAAGAGCAAGTACAACAGAGAAAAGGACTGAATAAAAGAACTTAAGAACTTGACAACGAAGCAAAGGAAGCTGTGCAAGCTAAGAAATCAAGAAAAGGTGATTTGTGGCCAAAATGGAGTGAAAAGTTTAAAATACACTCTAAAAGAAAAAACGCCAGAGACAATATTAGAGATATCAAGTCAAACTGAGCAAAGTGAGTCTGAAGAAGAATCAGTTCGGAAAACAAAAAGAGTCAGGGTTTCAAATAAAAAATACATAGCAGCAGAATGGACATATGTGGTGTTGGAAGAAATTGAAAACACAGATCAGATCAAAGAAAATACTGGTACAGAGCAAAGTGAAGGAGACAATTTCGAACCAGCTTAAAAGGAACTGTGAAAATTAAAGTGCAAAATTTTTTGAGAAAATTATTCTGAATAATTCAAAAGATTTGAAGAAGAAGATATAAAAAAAAAAAGAGGGGGTAAAGAATAAAGCCATAAAGTGTGTGGGGATACACTACTTTGCTACACTATTTTTGATAGATCTTACAAAATTTTTAAAAATATTATTAGATTATTGATAGAATTTTTGAGTTTTCTCCTTACTTTTTTTAGAATTGGTGCAAATTTAAGTAGAAATGGCAAATACAGCAGAGACTGGACATCAAAATCGTAGTTTTAAACGTAGATGTATTAATGTTTGCTTATGTAGTATCTTATTTCTAATGTTGTTATGGTTAACATTAATTGTTATTGTGCCTGTCTTAATGGTAACTAATCACAAAAATAATACTTATACTAATGGTGTGATGAGTGAAAAAGTAGATACTAAAGGTTTAGAGGAAGATTCACATACTAAAATAGAAAAGATGAAAGATGACAGCATCTATCATCATGATAAATCAATTAATGATTTTTCGTTAAATGTCTTTACCAAGTTATTGTATGAGTATGTTGATGTAATGGATGCGGGAGATTGTTATGTGTGCATGCAATTACCGTCATCTGTTTCAGAGGGGGTGACTTACCATCACTTACCCTTAACATATGGTGTGTCTTGTAGTGTCTTAACCAGTCTGTTCTACAAGAAGGGTAGTTTGCAGTATTTCTATTCTAACATGGATTTAGTATTCTCAGAAATTCCTATTAGAAAGAATATGAATAAGAAAATAGTGCTAGAAATGCGGAATATATGGGAGAATTTTTTCATTCTACACAAACAATAGATACGGTATATGCACATAGAAATAATTTAACCTGTAGATTACGATTTGAAGAAATAGAATTCATTAACATGGTTGAAGATAGAAGACAAGAGTTTCAGAGAAAAGCTGCTGAGCAAAAGTCTCATGTACCTCCATGGGCTTTCAGAGAAGGAGATTAAAAGAAGGGCGAGACTTGCGCTGCCGTGACCCTAGACTGGTATCATAGAGGAAAGCTTTGTTTGCTTAGACAAAAGACTGATTATAATAATTATTTCATTGGTTTTAGTGAATGTGATCATACCTTTCTAATAACCGGAGGATGGGGATTAAAAGGAGGAACTGATCCTGTCTTTCCGGGAATTTATTGTGTGTGTGGTAAGAATGCCTATTATAGGATGCCTGAACATTGGTATGGGTGTTGTTATTTAGCAATAGTATTCCCGAAGATATATCATGTGGATAAGAATCATAGAGTCAATGAAGTAAAGAATGGACTAATACGTAATAAGAGAGCGAGCCTTTCAGAAATAATAGGGGATGTTTTTGGAGCATTGATACCTTCAGTTGGAGTTATTCTGAATTCGCACAAAATTAGAAAATTGTCCACAGTGGTTGATCGTTTACCAACAGACACTGCTGGTGGGTTTTTAATGGTTGATACTGAAATGGTTGCAATTAGGTCCATGGTTTTACAAAATCGACTTGCCCTTTATGTAATATTGGCAAAAGAGGGTGGAGTCTGCAATATGTTAAAAATACAACAATGTTGCACTTATATCCCTGATAAGAGTAAGAGTCTTGAGGGGTATATTAAGAATATTACAAATCTTCATCAAGATTTGTCTAAATTGAAGGTTGATGGTGCTTGGGAGAAACTTGGTAAGAGTTTTTCCTCTGTGGGAAATTGGTTTTCTACATTTGGGAATAGTTTATTAGGGAGAATATTAACACCTATCATTGCAGTGGTTACAGTGATACTAATGATTTTCTTGATTTTTAAGTGTTGCAAATGCAAGAAAGAGACATCTAATAACAAACGAAGAGCAAGAAAGAGAAAGAGAGAAGAGATAGAACTAGAAGATTGAAGAGGAAATTATTATGAAATGATGAGAGATTTAAATGGAATAATGGTAAAACGAGAGAGAACAACAGCTTTCTAAGTGACAAATTGTATTGGTGGGTATTTGGTGATGGCTCAAAGACGCCATCAAAGGGGGGATTGATGGAGCAGGGTTTACCGTAAAATAAAAATCTGCTCGGACTGAAACCCCTGGTAACATTTTCAAATTTTTCTAACAGTGTGCAGTGAAAAACACGGGGTTTAAAGACTAACATGAGGGAAAATAATACTGAGCAAGCGCGTTCTAAAGCACTGAACTAGGCCGCAAATGCTTGACTAATGAAAATAAAGAGACTAATGCTGCTTTCTGTGCACGTTATTAACATTTGCTAGGAAAAGTAATAATATGGGTTGTGCATGGATAGATGCAGCATTGGGAGGGTGCGTAATGGAAAGCATTACAAAATGAGTAATAATGTTTGTTTTATTCTCCGTAGAAGCATGGGTTAAGGAGAATGAATTTTACAAAATTAGCTGAAAAAAAACAAAGAACGTGGAGGGAAGGCAAAGGCGAGCAACCTTCGAATTTACGTGTGCCTGCCAAAAGTTAAACGTTGAGACGAAAATAATCAGCAAGTGAGGAACATTTCCTCTGGAAGCGCACGAGTGGGACAAGAAGTAACAGATTTCGAAACATTAGCAGAGAGAAGGAAGCTGAAGCCTGATATTTGTATACTTGTATTTCCTGGGAAGATGCTGTCATGAAATTGAAAAAAACAAAACAATATAACATTGAGTGAGATGGACATGTTGAGTATGGTGTGACAGTACACCCCCTTCCTTAACCAATCAAATGTAGAATAGCTCCTTATTTTGAAACAAGTGAGGGTTGGACATTTGGGTAGAGGGTATAATTGAGGTGCCCGGTGGGAGGGGTGTGCGGAAGGCGTTTAGGCAGATCCTTGGGAGATCGTCGCTGTCGTCGGTTTGCTGCAGAGGCCTTTTCTGTTCTTCCTGTTCCTGACTTAGTCTTTGCCCTTTCAAATCTTCTTGAGGGGCCTTGCTGCTCTCGTGGCAAGAGAGTAGATTTCCTGTTCCAACTGGGTTAGTATAGATAGAAACCTGAATTTGCATAATCATTTGCAAATGTATTTTGTCTCTGAACCTTTTTCTCTCTTCGCCTTTCCACTCCTTCAATGCACTGTCAATATGATGTGAATTTAGTCATTTCTTTGATTAATAATTTACTGTGTGATATCTCATGATCTGTACTGTGTATTGGTACTTGATGAGCATTTATTTCGCATTATTTAGATAAACATTATAAATATATATATTGAGTCCGTCTTTATGTAGAGTGAGTTTATAGATTATTGTCTATAACTAACCAACTTTAAAAAGATGTCATCGCCACATTATTTTTTTATGAGAAATGCAGGTTCTGTTGGAGATTGGTAAATTAGGTACGAACTTTGCATTCCACTGAACCCAGCGTGAAGGGACTTTGTTGGGTAACGTAATTGGGCCTCGTTTATTGCAAATTTATTGATCCCTGATCGCTGGATCATAGGTAACCTCCTTTTGATATGCCCAAGACAACTGCCCTCCTTAGAATTGTCCCTGCATTCCCATTCTATGAGCATCATCACATGTACATGCATCACAACGGATAATTCAGTATCAGAAGACATCTCCACACATCTCCCCCTATACATACATACATACATAGAAAAAATACAGGAAAAAAAACATCAAAGCACTAAAGATACCTTATAAACTAATAACAATAACTAAATAACTATCTGACTATATTTCCTAAAAAAATCAAAGATGTCATGGAAATTACTTGCTGGGTTCCCGGACTTTACACACATTTCCAAACCTCCACTCCTTCCCATCATCTAGTGTAACCACTGAACTCTTACCTTTGTTACTTTCCATGGATGAAATAACTTACTTTCTCCTTTTTCATAAACCCCATTTTCTTCACCACCACCCAAACTCCACATTTCAAATTTATATTCTTTTCACCCTTCCTGTTGTCATAATTTTTCTCACTAGACCTCTGCAAACTTACCACTCTTAATTTCATATTTTCACCATCCACCCATACCTGATGTTTCTTTTGTAGCCACATAAGGGCCTCCTTTGTAGCTGGTTCCCATCCCTTGAGAGCTATAAATGGAGATACCTCATGGAATGAGGTGTCACTTTATGTCCCAAATCATCTTGTCCAACTCCTTCCTCCAGGGCAAACCATTTGCCAAAGACAGTGTATGTTTTTCATTATAATACGATTCACTCTCTCTAGCAGACCACTGGCTTGTGGCCTAAACAATGCTACCTTCCAATGTCTGATGCCCAACCCCAACAGCAATTCAGACATGGATGCATAAATTAATTGTACCACCTAATCTGTAACTAACACCTTAGGTATTCCTTCCTCCAAAACAACCTCTCTCAAAAATGTCATGACATTGCTGGTGCTCATCTGTTCCAGGATCTGACCACAAACCACTTACTATGATAGTCCACCAGAACCACCAAAACCGATCTCTTCTCCCTAGTTTATCTACTGGACCTATGAAACCCATGGCCAATCTTTCCAGCAGTCTTTCTGGTTATTCCACACATTTTAAAGGTGGCTGTCTAATCACTTTATTGTTGTCGCTATAACTGCACGCATAGCAATCCCTCACTATCTCTTCCACTTCTCTAACCATGTTAGGCCACCAGAAAAACTGCTTTAACCACCTCTTTGTCATACTCCTCCCCAACTGTCCTTCATACACCATCTTCACCAACTTTGTACTTAACATGCCCTCCTTAGACTTTTCCCCGCATTCTTAATCTAGGAGCATCACAATCAATAATTCAGTATTGCAAGACATCTCCACAGTCTGCTTTTCGTTTAAAGCAGCAACCTACACTGGTTAAGGAGGTTGCCTATTTTCAGTTCCAGCCAGGCCCAACAAAAATGCCTCACTTAATGACCATCAGCACCCCTTACATTCGAAGCTCATCCTAGTGGGGGGAGTGGCTAGGCTTAACACCTTGATTCCATAGCCACTGAAGAAACAAAGACACTTTACTGTCTTTTCTGTCAATTTACTAGAGTTGAAGAGCTAAACTATGATTTGGGGGCAGGTATTTGAGTTTTCCATGCTCTCTATGTTAACTATGTGTGCAATGTAAAGTCAGATATATCTGTATATATGAGTAATTCAGCTAATCATTTATATAGCAATTACTAATGAGTCTTTATTACCCTAAGAAATCATTTTAAGCAGCCTTAGAATAACGAATCATCAAAAAAAGCCAGTAATGGTATACATGTAAGCCTTCTGGATACTGGTTCGTAACTCACTGAGCTATATTACACAAATTTCAATTTGTGACCTGCAGGTAAAGAGGATATCTATTATAACACGAGTAATCCACTGAGCTGTCTACATAAGAAACAAGTATGACCCTTGACTGTTACACTTTGGGTTTTGCAGCAGCGACATCAACCCTCTGCGCTATTTTAGGATGAGTGAAACTCGAGACTAGACTTCACACAGATCTATCAGTAAAGTACATTGACTACAGGGGGTATCTATTTTGCCATTACGATAACCCGGGATAAACTGGAAATCGCATAACATTGTTTAAAATGCAGCCTGTTTGTTATATATATATATAGTGTAGGTGTCCCTTTAATGCTTACATAATACTTATACATGAGTTATAGAATGTAGAATGCTAAGAGTGAATATATATATATATATATACACACACACCACAACAATGGAATGTAAAGATGAGAAGCTGTTGGGAATTCATCAGAGACACTGCCTCTACGTGTCTTTCTATTCGCTTGTGGGCCTTGTTGATTTTATCTTAAAGAATAAATACGATTTTTGTATACCTCAAATCAGGCTGATTGAAGCATCTTGACAACACTGTGACCAACGTATTAAACTAGAACAAATTTGACATCAGATGTGTGCTTGCTGCCAATTCCTTTAGATGCGAGTTTTAAAAATAAATGTATACGTAGACCTTTAAACTCCGACCCCCGTGACTCCACTTTTCGTAGCCCCACTCACTTTCTGCTGCCACCCCATGATCCCTAATTTATGGGATCCTGTAGTATGCTTTTTCGTTTCCAGCAAAATTTGCACGTACAGCAGGCCCTGCAGTGGGAGCCCGGGGTGGCAGAACGCCTGTATTCATCTTCCCGCTTACCATCCGAGTACCAGACCGGTCGTCACGATAAAGCATACTGCAATCACCGTTATATAGAAGAGCGGGGAATATTCGTAGAGCATCACTAAAAAGACAGCAGCCATTAGTACCGGCTGGGTTTTTATCAACTGACTAAGATTGGTATGTATCACATCAAGAACTACGTGAGACTGCAAAAATATCCGCCATCTTACAGTACCTGTGCTGGAATCGACCAATGTACAGAACTGAACGCCAACAATAAAAAGTAACACTAAAGCTAAAAAAATAATTCAATATAATTGATGCACTATAATTTGAGTATTAAACGCTAATATTACAACTTCATTTCATCCTAAGAAAAATAAAGATGCTTTGTACATTTTTGATTTAACTCAGCTCTTTCAAACAGCTGAAAAATAAAATATATTTTTTGATTTGTTCTAATTTACTGCATTTTGAAAACAAATGAAACAAATTGCAAATTTTGACATCCACGAAAGAAGAACTTAAGAAAGCAGGCTCAGCTTCTGTGTCCCTGGCGCATAAGTATGTCCCTTTAGACGTTCCGTACGCCAGCATTTTTGACACTTCCGTGTAGGTATTGTTTTCATTCGCTCTGCCCTGATTCTTAAAGCAATAGGCACTTAATACGTCAGCGGTCGCCAACAGCGAACACTGTTTTCTGCAGCGCGTGCGCCTTTTACTCGCTGACAGCGATTCTAATGCGCCGGCGCCCTGGGCCATAAACTGGAGCATGTAATGATTGTTCCCAGCACCCCCTGCGCCTCTGTCATCTCCTTTCAGCACTTTGCATGATGGCGTTTACGTTTGCGGCCTTTTGTTATATGCTGGCTCTGCTCTTAACGGCGGCTCTCATCTTTTTCGCAATCTGGCATGTAAGTATGTGGTTGTGCGGTATGAAAGTCCGAGTCGGCAGAGTGTGTGGCTCCAACCCACTTCATTCTTATTGCGTGGATATGGTGCCCGTGGCTGCAGAGAGGGAGCTGCAGCCCGTCTGTAGAACTGGACTGCACATCTGCACTGCCAGAATCCACATCACCACCTAATCTATTCTTTTACATTCAGGGAAGGGTATTGGCCATTCCAAAGTTGCCAGAGAAGTAAAAAAACAATTCATTGACTATTGAGTTGCTGTGAAAAAATACACCTTGAGTTTGGTGCATGTGTTTTGCTTTTAAGATATTTGGTTTAGACACAAATGCCCGTGCTTTAAAATAATTCCTTCGGATTGGTGTGATAAGGTTGGATTAGGACTCGGTATGAGAATTCAAACCGTCTTCTCCCCGTACCTCTGACAACACGGCTCCAACAGCAAACGCACCAAACCTTATTCTGTATTTGTTTTTGTAGTTATATATATCAGAAACTTGCTCCGAGACCATTAGAGCGTTTTTATGCGATCACCATATTTCATTACACAAGGTCAGATTTAATATTTTAAGCACGTGAAGATGAAGTGATTTGCCCAGTATCACAGGCCGATGAGCCGACGTCTAGTCTCCATTCTGGTTTCCCAGTTATAAAGCGGTAGTCAGGCCACATCTCCTCTCTGTTGTTTTATGCCTACTTGTTAACTCACCTTCATTTGGTTGCTACCACTTTTTATTAATGAATGATAGTAACCCTCATAAAAATCTAAATGCCTTCATAAACGTACAGTGTTACTCTGTTTGCAATCCTACATTACCTTATTTTCTATCGTCCACTTTAGTGCAGGGATCTACAGCCTTTTATATATAAAGAGCTACCTATGTTAGATAAAAATCACCCCGATCTATGGACACAAATTACCAGTGTTACAATAGTGACTGTATCAGACAAGATTCCATAACATGCAGGATTACTAGCAGTGACAACCTCGGTGCATCATGCAAGGTTGCCAGCTGTAATGTAAAACAAGCTTCATTAGTTTTAATGGTGGATTTCTCTTCATGTGATAGCAGTTGCATACAAGTTATTCTGTGGCAACTATGAAAGAACATAATAAGGGTTCCCTGTGCACAATGAATTACCACGTATATATCCAAGTTAAAAATATTTTTTCTGCAAACATTAGCTTATTAGTCCCTAAAAATAGACGCACTTGACTTTTAAATGTATCCTTTTTAATTTTAAGAACATATATAGCAACCAAACAAAAGCTTTGCATTTACCTGGTTGGGCTACTTTCAAGGAAGCTACTCGCAGTTAGCTAGATAGTTGCCAGTAGCTCCTGAGCTACTCGGAGGAGCCTGCTCTAGTAAGATCACCTTCTTAAATATCTGGCCTTACCCTAGTTCAGGAGTAAACCTGTTGACAAGTATGAGTATGTTACACCTGGAGGTGGACAAGCCAGAAAATTAATAGCGAGGAACCTAGCTTGGCCCTAAGACCAAAGCGTGAGCCAAGCAGTTAAAATATTCAGCATGTAAATTACACAACAAACTTCTTGGAAAATGTGATAACGTATTTAAAATTAAAGTATCTTTTTTAAATGTTAGGATGTTTTAGTACATTAGGATCTAGCTGCATTGTGTAGCTTTTAGTAAAAGTGACATTTTCGAAATGTGAGCTTCGAAATATTCATGCCCACCCATGACATCCAGGCCTCGAAAAATCCTAAAAGGTTTACTAGACCTGCAAGTCTAGTAACTTGAATAATCTACTCAACCTAACTGTAATGTGCTTGACCCATAAACTGGTCTCAAATTGTGTGATCCTAGCAGATATTTTAGTTTACAGAGTCGCCTTTGTCTTCATTATCCTACTTGAGATCACCTTCAAATATGTGACTTCAGCATTTCTGCTGTACAAATAAACACTTTTGTTTGACTAAATAGGCTAAACGTTTGCTCCATGTATAATAAGAATCTAACCCATATATACGGTACACATGTTCCTTGACTTGCCGCTTAGTTCACTAATAGCATTGCCATCAAGGCAAGGGCAGGAGTGTGCCTCAGTTCAATTTTAAAATCTTTCTTTTAATAAATGTTACTAAAGC
>CAWUFW010005735.1:827500-1008153 GCA_963921515.1 Calotriton arnoldi
GGGTTAAAGTAAGAAAGTGCCAACTTTCCAAAAGGGGCATTTTCAGACTTATAATTTAAAATCCAACTTCACTATAAGTTGTGATTTTAAATTGTAAGTCCAGAGACACCAAACTCGAAATTTCCATCCTGTCCCAATTGGGAATTAAACGTATAAGATGCAGTAAGGCAAGCCTAATGTTACCCTATGGGCTCAATAGGTCTTGCAGTAGTGAAAACGAATTTAATAAGAGTTTTTCACTACCTGGACATGTAAAACTTAATAGTACATGTCCAACTTTTTAAATATATATACACACAAACCCCTTATGTTCAAAGGGGGAGGGAACAAGAGGCTACGGGGTAGTCAGGGTAAGCTGGCCTCCGTTCCACATATATCACACAACATGAAGCTACCCTGACACAACATCTGATTCCTACGGGAGTAAAGGCACACTATGCCTGTAACCTATGTGCTGTTGGGCATCTCAAAAAAATGTATGGACTGTCCTCACACACCACCTGGTGTCATGCTTCATCATCAGCAGTCCTCGCTCTTTAAAAACCACGTTTGATAAAGAACGGGCCTACACCTGGAGACAGGGAGGCACTTCTATAACTAAGTGGGGGCCCGTGCTAAGAGTGTGAGTGGATGATGTTAAAAATGGATGCAAATGCTACAAGGAACTTTAATTGCGCAGGATTTGCTCAATATTAAAACTGGTGAAGGGGACTTGGGGGGATTAGTGCCCCATCCCCATTAATGTCGCCAACATGTTTCTGCCTCTGTGGCCAGGAGTGTCCAAGGCATTCATCAGGACGTGAAAGAAATGGGCTCCTGTCTAGTTTCTAAGAGACTAAAACTAGTCCACTGAATGTCAGACTCTACTGTAAATCTTCAGACACCCTGGGTAAGGGGTAGAAATGTCCCATGGGAAGGGAGGAATTGAGGGACTTCAAGGTGCGTCTCTCGCGATGCTCCTACGATGCGTCCTCTATGTTTACCCCCGTAGGAATTAGACATTTTGTCAGGGCAACTTTTTAAATACCCCTACCTTAGGGGTGACTTATATGTATTAAAAAGGAAGGCGGGTGGGTTACCTTGAAAAGTCGACATGGCAGTTTAAACAGCACACACAGGCTCTGCAATGGCATGCCTGAGACATGTTTACATGGGCTACTGATGTGGGTGACACAATCAATGCTGCAGGCCCACTAGTAGCATTTAATTTACAGGCCCTAGTCACATGTAGTGCCCTTTACTAGGGACTTACAAGTAAACTAAATATGCCAATTGTGGATACACCAATTATACCATGTTGTAGGGAGAGAGCACTTGCACTTGAGCACTGGTTAGCAGTTGTAAAGCGCCCAGAGTCCTAGAGCCAGCGCAAACAAATTCAGCAAAAAGGGGAGGAGGAAGGCAAAACGTTTGGAGTGACTCTGCAGGAAAGGCCAGGTCTAACATGGACCCTCTTGTATGAGTAATTATAAACCAATCTCCCTCCTTCCTGTTCTGGGGAAAAATTTCTAGAACAGTTATTCAATTTTCAAATCTCCCTGTTTATCAAAAACAGTGCTTCTCTGCATTACTCTCAATCAGGCTTTTGCAAAAGGCTTCAATACAGAGGTGACCCTTCTCGATGGCAGAATTTGTCAACTCTAATCTGGAATTAGGTAAAAAAGCAATGGTCATTTTGTTGGACCTCTTGGCCGTGTTCAACACTGTCTCTTATGAGATCCCGCTGGACCGACTGAGGGTTGCTGCCATTACCAACATGGCCAATATTTGGCTCAAATCCTTTTTTATCGGATAGGAAGCAAGCTGTTAATCTTCCACCATTTACGGTGAACTTTAAGAAAATGAGCTGTGGGGTACAGGTTTGGACTTGAGCAGCACACTATTCAGCATATGTCTAGCACCATTGGGCATGTTAGTGGAGAACTGGGGCTTTAATCTTGTCTCCTATGCTGATGACATCCAGCTGATGCTGTCCTTTCAGCAAATGGGTAGCGCAGGGATGGAAAACGCCCATAGCTGTCTGACAGCTGTAGTGAAGTCGATGAAACACACTTAAAGTTGAACTCAAATAAATCTGAAATCATGTTTTTTGGAGTGTCGGGCCCTCCTGCGGCCACATTTCTGTGGTCAGATGATTTGGGTCCTCCTCTGATTCCTGAAGGTGAAGTGCAGAATCTGGGTGTAACATTTGATAAACAACTTTACTTGAAGCCGCAGGTGAGAGCCATTCCAGCGGCCTGCTTTACCCTCTTAAAATCTCTAAAGACCTTGTTATTCCTACCTGACCACTCTCGAAAGAGGGTGCATTATGCGATAATCACTGCAAAGCTGTGTTATGCAAATCCCTTGTATTTTGGATTACCGGCTGGGCTCCTCAATAAATTACAATTGGTTCAAAATGCCGCTGTGTGGCTAATTTTAAACTGTCCCAGAAGACAATCCGCTAGGAAAAATAAGAAGACTTTTCACTGACTTCCGATCAAACAGAGGGTAATGATTAAAACCTTTACTATTACTCATAGGGCCTTGCATCAATCTGGTCCTTTCTACTTACAAAGGAGATTCAAGAAATATGATCCTACTAGGACTTTACGCTCCTCCAACCAAGGATTGGTGTGCATTCCTAAGATGCACAAGGACAGGTTGGGTGGACGTTCCTTCACCTATTTGGCCGCTAAAAGTTAGAACCTGCTTCGAGATCTAGATACAGAAAAGGCTTTTAACGCATCTTTAAAAACATAACTTTTCAGGGAATTCTAAGTCACTGTATCACTCTACGGCTTTTTCAGCTCGAGACCATTCATGGGAAGCAGCTGTATACTTCATAAATGATGTTCATTCATTCATTCACTCACTGTTACAAATATATTACTAAAGTGTCATGGTGTAGCGCACTGTCATTTACAGACAGCAATTTTTTTATTGAAATGGCCGCTGAATTTGCACAGCCGTACAGTTTTACTGATAAAACTATATAGCACACAACTAATAATGTGTGGAAATCAAGTTTCGGTGAATATTTGTCATTTGTGCATCACCAAGTACAGTGTCTTAGATTTGTTTTGATCCTATAAAAATCTTTGTTTCCGTCACACTTCAGAATTAAAAAAATGTGCTTAATTTTTTCTTTCATAACTGCTGATTGTGTACGGTGCATTTACAGGTTTTTAAGTTTTGTTCTGTTACAAATAAACGTCCTACAATCTTTCCTATCACACTCCACGTACCCGAACAAGGTTGTCACACAGTTCACGTTAAAAACTTCCCTCACTTTGCAATGAGAGAAAGAAAATTAAAGACCAATCCTCATGTTAAAAGAATAAGCAGCAATTTGTCAGAAGACAAAGCCTGATATTTGACCTCTGTACAGCACGTGACATGATAAATAAGGGCACTTTTATTTATTGATCTTTACTGACCCACCAGAAATCAACTGACAAATCACAGTTTGGTAAACGCTGCACTAGTGCAACCATTTGGAATGGTCTAATAAATTTCTGCAGAGAAACCATAAAGGACGATTTGTGCCTCCCCTGAAAACGTTTCATACTGAACAAAGTTTAAGCGACCAGTGGATGCTTGTACATAATTCTCTTTCCCTCCTTCCTCTCTTCCCTACCCTTGTCTCCCTCTTTTAAGTGTGCTTACATACCTGGCATGTGGTACACTCCTTTGGATTCTGCACAAACATAGACAGGGGAGTATGATTGCTTTTGACCTACCTGTTCATTCGTAAATTCTGGATATTCAGATACTGGATGCAGGCTACGGACTACCCTTGTTTTGGTTGTGTTTAAAAAAAAAAAAAAAAATCTTTTATCCTTTACCTTGCTTCTACATTGCATGCTGTTTTGAATAGCCCTTAATGCACAAGAAGTACTTTATTAGTCCATAATTGTGTTGTGGGGTAATGGTAGCGCAATGTTTAATACCAGTTAAAACCAATAACGTGTTAAAAAATGAGGACAAATATTCTAACCTTACGTACAATCATCGTTACATTGTTATTGCTCGCCTACAGGTAGCCACGTCATTTTAATCTCTGTTTGTTGTAGATGTTCTTTCCCCTGAAGAAGCACTCTTTATAGCACAGTATGCATTGTGGTGATTTTAACTTTGCCTCTGACAAACATGGATCAGTGTAATAATTATCACACACTCTTGGGAAATGTATTAAAAATAACAAAAAATGGAATCAATTGAGCAGAATGATGGTAATGAACACAGTCAAAAATTTATCATGATCTAGTGATGAAATGATTCAAAAGCAGCAACTGGGCTCTAATAAAATACTGTGCTTGACAGCAAGTGAGTGCATACGTGTTTCTGGGATAGGTATGTGTAGACTTCACTCCCTTACTGTTCATACATGTATTTGCTATAGGACCTTTCGTAGTTGGACTGATTCCGAAAATAGGCCAGGGCACCAAAATAAAAGTGGCACCCATTAGATAATGCGATAGCTTAAAACGTAGCCCACATTTCCAGAGTGGCACAGTTTTGAACTTGTAGAGAGGCGCTGTGTCGGTATTTTGCAAGGTATGGGGGATTACATCCTTTTGTGCTTGTTGCAGGCAGTGTTTGGGATAATATTAGGCAAATTAACAGTAAAAGCCATCCCACCAGACCATAAAACCGGCTCGCAAACATATAAAAAAAAACACCCCACACTGAACTTTTAGATCAGCTGTTCTGGCTCTTCCAGATTTCGCTATACGCTGGTCCGACCTTGGGACCTTTTAAAGGATTTATGTCACATCTTTGTGATGTACTTTTAATCCTAGTAGCTCTCTCGCTCTGATTTGAACTCCATTGTTTCCTAAAATACAATCCCTGCTATGTTCCAAGAAGCTCGCTTTGGTGGCAATGTCAGGATCTCTTGAAAGCTCACCGTATTCATAGATAAAAGGATGAGAAATTTGTTTTTTTCTATTGCAGACCCTCTGAATGCAACCAACTTCTCCCTTAATAAGCAAAAAAATCACATTATATATGATTCATGAAGTAGCTAAAGACTTGTCTGTTCTCAAATTATTAGACCTATTTACTATCATTACCAATTCTCTTTTTTTGTAAATTCAACAAGTTCCAAGAAGGAGTGAACAAGCACTCCATAAAAGTTATGACATTACAGACTTGGCTGCACCAATGGTCCTTGGTCCCATAATATTCTATATATGTCCGTCTTTCTCTTGAGTTTCTGTGGGTAGCAGATGTATGAATACTAGCCCTTTGGCACAAATCAAAATGATTTGTGCTGGAGAATTAGTAGGATTATTTAGCTATGACACCTAATTATGAAAACCTACAGGAGTTTTGCAAGTTCCTACTACTTTTTAAGTTCCACTGAGTAGGTTGGTATAATGAACCTGTTAGTAATTAAACCCAGATCAGTTGACTGGGGGTGAGTGTTTGATTGGCTCAAACGTTCCGTCCATCATCCCCTTTTGTATCGCTTTGTTCGCCCTAGGTTGGCGGGGGTATGCCCAGACGTGGGTCCCTTGCTCACTTTGCCACTGGATTCAAGCAAGCCTGGCTGATGACGGCTGGAATGCCAGAAACCGGTCCTAGGATGCTTGTTTCCGGTCCAGGGAAGACATGGCTTGGCAGTTCGGGCTGGACTGTTCCCATGAGGCACAGGGTCAGACTGATTTGCATATGGCCATGTCTGAACTGGGGTGGTGGAGTGAGCTAAAGAATGATGATGGATTAAACCCAGATCAGTTGACTGGGGGTGAGTGTTTGATTGGCTCAAACGTTCCGTCCATCATCCCCTTTTGTATCGCTTTGTTCGCCCTAGGTTGGCGGGGGTATGCCCAGACGTGGGTCCCTTGCTCACTTTGCCACTGGATTCAAGCAAGCCTGGCTGATGACGGCTGGAATGCCAGAAACCGGTCCTAGGATGCTTGTTTCCGGTCCAGGGAAGACATGGCTTGGCAGTTCGGGCTGGACTGTTCCCATGAGGCACAGGGTCAGACTGATTTGCATATGGCCATGTCTGAACTGGGGTGGTGGAGTGAGCTAAAGAATGATGATGGATTAAACCCAGATCAGTTGACTGGGGGTGAGTGTTTGATTGGCTCAAACGTTCCGTCCATCATCCCCTTTTGTATCGCAGTAATTGATTTCTGACATAAAGCTTAATAAAGTTCTATTATGGCATATAGTTTTCCTGAGTTGATGTAGCTACTTTGACTCATGGTTTTTATATACCAGCAGCTATTTGCTGCCATTGTTAATCTTGACTCAAGATTGAGTTATGCATTCTGATTTTTGTTTACTGGGGCTACAATCCGTGGCACAAAGAGGCACACGCTCTGGAGGTTGACTAACGTCTGTAGTAAAAGGTAATCACTACTTTCAATTAGTAGATGTGGTAAAGTGTGCAAAGTACAGACCTGGATCCTAGAGATGTCGGTTCTAATATTTTGTGGCACTTGAGCAAACATTGTTATTGCAGGTATGAATGAAATTCAAGCTCTAACCTTATTTTGTAGCAATAGTGACGCTCAAGCTGAGCCAGAACAAATTTCGGCAAAGCCAGTATGTTCAACTTTATTGCGTGAATCCTGGCTTGCATAAATAAGTAGATTCTGTTTGTTTTGTGACTCTGCTCAACCTGCCTCTTTCTGTACTTTTTGTGTGTGCTCCCTGTTGTCTATTCCCCAAGCCTGTGATGCTGCCTGTCACCAACATTGCATGCAGAGGGAATAAAAAGAGCAGCATCACAAGCTTTTAGTATAAATAATAGATCACAGGCAGGCCTACAGGATAAGAGGACAGCTTTGATGTGTCGTGTAGGACATGAGTCACCAAGGAGGTGATTCTTATGGGATTCTTTTCAAGTTGCTTGGGCAGATTTAAATTATGTTTAGGATGTCTACCTTTTGACAATGTGGTATTAGGATGTGTTGTCGGATTTGTAATCATAGTATTTGGATATGTTAAAAGTAAAATGCTTGGAGGAATACTCTGATCCGTTGGGTTTTGTGTGAGTGTTGGATGTTGCAGGAGGAGGTGTGTTGAATGGGAGTTAACGAAGAACAGAACGAGTGATTAGTACCAGTGGGTCATTGAGTTAATTTATATGCTGTTGTGTTGGTGTAACTGGACTTGACCAGAGAGATTAGTTGATGGAGGGTTGGCAGTGGTACCTAGCAGGCAGCAAGAATGTGGTTTAGCATTTACGTGAACGTTCACTCAGTATAGAGAAAAGGTGCATAGGACCAAAGAATATGCAGACAGTTCTCATGTATGGTTTTACATTGGCTTGTATTTATTGCAAGTTAAATTGACAGTTTTAGGCGGAGGAGCCTAGGAGACTAGATTCAGGTGCAGCCTTAATACCAACACACCTCTCTCCTCCCAGAGTAACACAGAACTCCTCATGAGGTCCCGCCCACTGAATTATGTATTATAGGCTTATAGCAGGCTATACCAGCCATTAAAGGCCCGCTCAAGTGTTAAAGGCCGGAGCCGAAGTTACAAAAAAAGAAAGTTTGATTACGTTCCCAAAGGCATTGTGTTCTCCAGTTCCCTTATCTTCAAATGGCGTTTTTTTCTATAGTTTGGGTGTCAAACAGCTGGTAGACAACCCTCCAGCTGTAACTCTTTTGGGACAGAAAGCAGCAGGAACCTAAAGGAGCAGAGATGATTCCTATGAGTGTAAAGTCACAGAGACCTGGCCACTTTAGAGTATTCCTGTATATTTTATGTTTTATAACCCAGGCAGAGCCGGAAATCATTTTTCAGAGATTGTCATGGGCTGGAAGTGACATACAACTTTCATATATTTTCACTGGAAGAAAAATCATTGAAAAACCAAAGTTACGTTGATGTTCTAGTTAGGTGATTGAACGAGACATGAGCTCACGTTCAAAAATCTAAAAAAAAAAACACTGAAATACACTAGTTATCGTGTTGAAATCCAAAATACACGAAGTTCAGGAGATTAAAATAGTTATTTTATTGGAGATGGCACGGTACCTGACTGTAAGCTAGGCAGCATAACTCCTCAGTCCCAGAATTCTGGAACAGAACATAGCTCACAGTATCAGTGGCACATGCCACAGTTAAACATAAGCACCTACAATTTAATGGAACAAACCCAAGATATAACATATCTCCCTTCTTAATAAACATAAAAGAAAAGTAGAAGATAACAAATAACAAACTATATACAGGAAAATCACATATGAAATACCTATATACAACACATTCAGAAAACTAATTATACTTATTCGATAAATTTCTGAGCAATACTTTTAAGATGTGCTTCATTTTTCACCCTGGAAGCAACAAATGCATCTTGACCATTCCTGTCATCGTGTGACTGTGTTCTGGGACCTCCCTCACTCCTGGCCCCTTTTTAAACATTCCAGACATTCCCATGTTGTGTAACGACCTGTTCCGATTTACTCTAACCACACGTACAAGTTTACCATACTTGGAAACCCCTTTGGCCAACACTTCAGGTTTCCGAATCCTGACCCAATCACCTACCACAAAATCTAGTACTTTGACTTTCCATTTGACATCATAGGTACTTTTAAACTTGTCCTGTGTCTCTTTCACCCATATTGCCTCCACCTCCTTGCCTTTACCATCAACTGTACCATCTTGCCTTCTCTTAAACCACCACGGACATAGTTTGGAGACATGCTCCCTCCCTTTAAGTAATATAAAAGGACTAACCTACGTAGTGGTGTGGGGTGTAATGCGATACAACCATAACTTTCCCTGAGTTTGTCCTTCCATCCTGCTCCCAAACCCGGGGACCACAAAATATCCTCCTTCAATATGCGGTTGAATCTCTCTACCTGACCATTACCTAGAGGCTCGTATAAAGCAGTGGTGACATGACGAATGTTAGAAAACTTTAGAAAACTCTATCTCAACAGACCTCAACTGCACGACGTTACCCGTAATAATGACTTCCGAATATCCCTCTCTGGCAAACAGTTCCTTTAAAAACTCAATCACACAACCGGTGGTGACCTGTGTCACAAACATCATTTCAGGCCATTCGAATGGTAGTCAACCAAAACCATGGCAAATTTACAATCTTGTGGCAAACAATGGCTTTCCATTTTTTGCCACAAGATTGTAAATTTGCCATTTACAGGTTGGATTTCACCAGATATGTCAAATCCAACCTTTTGCCACCGAAACTCAGGCCACTCAACTGGAACTAGAGGTGCGGGTGCCACCTTCAACATTTTCCTGCTATTAGCACACATATCACACTCACTAACCACTCTGTCCACTACCCTATCCAGACCCGGCCACCAAAACACTGTCCTTACCAATCTCTTCATAGATGACATACCCAGATGCCCCTCATGTGCCAAGGACAAAATGTGATCTCTCAAACTGACCGGAGGTATACGCTTCCCTTCCTTAAATAACATGTCTCCCTCAACCTCCAAGTTATCCAAAATCTTCCAATATGGAAACAATTCAGCTGAAATCTCTTTACACACAGGCCAACCTTTTCTGACATGTTCTACTACCTTTCCCAATTAAAAATCCCCCTTCCACGGCATCCTTCCACACCCTTTAGTAATACCACCAAACTTCCCTGACATCACATCAGCTACACTAGCTATCACTTCATTCTCATCCAGTCTACTTTCATCTCCATTCTCAGTACAAGGCAGCCTGGACAAACAGTCCACAGTGACATTTTTCTTACCCGGAACATACTCCACATTAAAATTGTACTCCTGTAACCTGCACATTAAACATGCAATTCTGGCAGTAGTATTATACTCCCCTCCAGAGGACAAGATATACCCACTAACCACTAGGCTGTGACAAGACACTTACTCCTCAATAAAGACTTGCATCCACTGTAATGATACAGTTATTGTTTACCTGAAAAGGTTTTAAAGTGGGTGCTTCCATCATCTCCGTTTTAACCTGATCAGACACCCCGTGTTGTCTTTCCGTCCAAACAAATTGTGTTCTTCCTAGCTAATTCTCTTAACATCTCCATCTTGGTGGCAAAGTCTTTGATGAATTTACTCTAGTTCTCACACAGCCCTGAAAATGACAACAGCAATTTCTTTTTACTGTCAGGCGCCTGCATAATGGCATCAATCAAAGATTTTTTTTGTTATGACTCCTTCTTTTGAAAAGGTATGCCCCAAATACTCCACTTTCTCTTGAAAAAGTTTACACTTGCTTCCTATGAGGGTAAAACCATGTTCCTTCAATACCCACACACTTTGCTCAAGTGCTCAGAATGTTCGTACACATTCCTGGTGAAAATGAGGATGTCGCCCTGGAAACATATGAAATACGCTTCCATACCACCAAAAAATGTGAAACATAGCTCTTCGGGATGCATATGCCGCTTACACAAGGCCAAACGGCATACTCTTGCAGTGGAACAAACCCTGCGGGGTGATAAATGCTGTTAAAGTCCTCAGTAAGCTCAGTTTGGTGATATGCCGGCCTCAGATCAAGTGTGGAGAATACACTGGCACCACCCAACATACTCACAACCTCAATGTTTGGAAGCAGTAGACGGTCCACAACTATATTGGCATTTAGTGCAGTAAGGTCAATGCACAACCTCAAAGACACCCACTCAGAAGATTCCACTTCTTTAATGATCTCACCCTTCAACATCTCATCCAAAATACTTTTAAGTTAATCTTTCACATTAACAGGCACGTTCCTCAACCTTTGCTTCATAGGTTGTGCGCTTTGCTTGAGCCTAATACGGTGGGCATACCCCTTTAGCTTATCCAATCTTTCGGTGAAAACATCAGAAAAATGTAATTCAACGCACACAGCCTCATCTCGCTCAACAACCACCAACATATATATGTTCCTTGCTGCAGGGATTGAGTATGATGCCGAGTTTCCACTGATCTCTCCACCCCAATACATTTACACCCTTTTTGGCTACATACAGTTTAATAAATGCTTCCCTTTCTTAAAATAAAACATCCACACTGGTGTACCCCATCAGATCTATAGTAGAGCCATCAAAACTCTGGGCCACCACATCTGACTCTTTTAAGTCCGCTCTAGCAACCACACCTTCAAACCGCTCTAGGAAATAGTCTTCAGTGATTATGGTCCGTGAAGATCCCGAATCGGCCATAAATTCCAATTCCCTACAGAGAAGCTGAACCTTGCATTTAGGAGATGTCCTCCTTCCATAACCCTCGTCTTCATACAAATCAACAGAAAGAACAATTCCTCTTTTTTGCTCACTACTTTCTTCCCCACAAGCACATCTCACACAAGACACTTCCCCCACACTAGCAGATTTTCATTTTGCACCAAAAGAACCTCTTCCTGTCATCCTTACACACACATGCGTGCAAAATACCCCACCCTGCCACACTCCTTCACTATGGCAGGGCAATGTGAAAATGAAGCTACATGATTAAAACATCAGCACCTGTAACACGTCACAGTCTTGTCTCCTCTCCTTCCTATTTGTACACTTTTACGGGCAGAATTATTATTGACCGCACATACATCATCCCCAGTGCTCTCACTCTTGGCATTGATATCGGTATCTTGTACCGCCTTCATCCACTTTTCTCATTCTTCCAATGCCTTGGCTGTAGTGACAGCATCTTGGAAGTTATGATCCCCCATCTCCCACAACTGCTCTTATATTTTCTTACTTTTCACGTTCAAAATAATCTGATCCCTGATCATTTCATCACACATTGCTCCAAAATTACAATTCGCAAACAAAGCCCTTGAGGCTGTTAAAAAATCATCAAAGCTTCAGCATCACGCTGTGCTCTAGTGTAAAATTTAACGCTATACTAGTAGTAGGTTTAAATCTGCGTTCCATGCGCAATAAAGCCTCTTCAAAATTATTCATTTCGCTCCTATCCTGAATTTGAGGTAAAGTTCTAAATATAGCCTGCCCTTCAGAGCCCAAACAGTGCTGTAAAATATATTTTTTTCCTTTCAGAACCCATTCTGTCCCCACCAATGGCCTTCATATAGCTCCTAAATTCCTCGCTCCATCTAGTCCATGGAATTGGAGGATCACCCTTAGACTGTAAAAAGCTAGCAGAGAGCTTGAACTGCATAATGGCAATGAAAATGTAGATGTACAAAAAAAAAAAACGTAACACCTAAAAAAAAAACAATAAATGTAAGTTTTAAAATTTTAAAAAAACGCATATCTAAGGAAATCAGGATAACATATGCACATCGGCGTGATGTCCAAGTGTATACTGAAACGCTGAAAAGAAGTAGTTCACCTCCGAGTAATGAACAGATATAAATCACCAGTGCACAGCCGTGTGCATCAGCGTTTTCACATACAGTAAACAAATATGCGTTTTATTGACAGCCTGCTGTGCACATCGGTGTATCAAATACAGGATTGCAAATGTGCTGCCCTGCACATCGGCGTTTCGTAAGAAATGCCCTAATCCAAGATGGCATTGGGATCAAGTAGATTCGTGATGACGCCAGACACGCAGCCGTGCGTATTGGCGTCCCAAAATAAAATGGCAATTACAGGTGATGTCACTGCGTGATGACGGCGAATAATGATCGACGCTACGTCTCTTCCTGGCGTGACAAGCGCCGCGAGGAAAGGCCGCTCACGACTCCTCCAGATGTCACCAGTCCATAGAAATGCTCGAGAGAAGTGTCACGCTCTAAGAAACAAACGGCTGCTGGATGAAGTTTAAATGATGCCAATTTCTCTGGCCCCAAGGCGATAAGGCAGCATCAAATTCCTCGAAAGTGGCATTACTCGGTGTACATATGTTGAATCCATGCAGACTCCGATGCTCCTTAAATGCTCCAAATTTCCAAAATGAGTTCACTAAACCGCAGAACACGCTGTAGTAAAGTGCTAAATCCAAAAGAAGACGGTAACGCACCCATGCCATCAAAAAGATAGCCAGCACTACTTCTAGCTCGTCGCCAGTGTTGAAATCCAAAATACACGAAGTTCGGGAGATTAAAATAGTTATTTTATTTGAGACTGCATGGTACCTGCCTGTAAGCTAGGCAGCATAACGCCTCTGTCCCTGAATTCCGGATCAGAACATAGCTCACATTGTAAGTGGCACATGCCACAGTTAAACATAAACACCTACAATTTCAAGGAACAAATTCAAGATATAACCTATAGTTTTGTAAAAAACCAAACGAATTAATGCTGAGTTAATTTACCTAACCTTAGCGTCATTTTAACCTTTTGTTTTTTTTCAGTGAATTTTTTTTTTTTTTTTTTTTTATCATAGTCTAAATTGGACCAGCAGCCAAACTTGGCCGTGCACAGCAGGGTTTTGTTGCAGGGCCTGGCTTTTGGCTAGGCCCTGCGTCCAAAGCCCATGTGCGTCCAACTGCTTCATGTGCTTAACCTCCTCTGCGCACAGAATACAGCTGTGTCCAGCAGTGTTTGGCCACAGGGCCTAGCCTTCAGCCATGTCCTGCAGCCAACCCTTGTCTGAAATCAGCCCATGCACATGGAGTACCGCTGTGCATGACAAACCCTCATCCTTTTCTGACCTTTTTTTTTTTTTTTTTTGTGTAAAGGTTTTTTTTGGGTACTGCAGTACCAGTCTCGCAAGCTTCTACCCCATGGTACTGTTCTACTTCACTGGAGAGCCACAAGAATAAGGCAGTACGCTTGAACCAATTTTTTGGGTTTAATAATCACTGTGGGCTAGTGGGTTAGGGGTCATCGCCAGGTCATTGTCTGGTCCTGCCCCACCACATGACCTTGGTGCTCAAGGAGTCCCTACCCTACCCCTTTATGCCATCTTTTAAAAACTTTTTCAGGACATAGGGACTGAGTCCTATAATGGCTGCCACAACAGTTTTTCCAGTTGTTACTGCCCCGGGTGCCATTGTATCGCATTGGTTGACGGGCTAAAGGAATCCCTCAGATAATGGGATTCAAGTATTTTTCTATTATTGGTATTGAAGGCCTACTGTGGTATGTAGCACGCAAGAGGTCTCTAACATTTCAATGAGAATAATCCCTTCATGCTAACCCGAGCACCTCTTTAAACTAAAATTTCTCAGACTTCTGTATGAATTTACACCACATAATGAAAAACACATCTCTTAGTAAAGTTCTTACTTTCTACCACATTTGGTATAATTCCGGGCAGCCTTTCGTTTTGTATCAAGAGTGAAGTTTCTATCAGGAGATATCATGGGAAATTTGGGGCCCCTTTTTTCTTGGCTAGTGCTTGACGTATCTTCGCGAAACTTTCCATAAAGGTACCAAAGGGAGATAACCTTTTTTGGAAAGTTTTGTACAGATTCGTCAAATGGCGCCAAATTATTATAGAAACAAAAAATGCCTTTCATATGGAATGTAAGATGTAACTATAAACACAATGGTGCTATGTAGGGTCATGTTTTTAAAAGTTCAATTCATTTATGTACAGAAATGGCAAAATGAAAGGTTAGCTTGGACATTTTCAAAAACATTGTTTAACACTCAAGATGCAGGTGAAACCATCTGCTATTATTGTGAATAACCACTAGTTCAAAACATTTGTGCTTAAGTCACCATTTTGCCTAAAGCACCTGTTTTGTGGATGATTCTGTACAACACTGCGAGATGCACTGGTCCAGACCCCACAACTCCTCTCCCACTCCATGGACTTTAAGGGTTGCTGTCCTGTCAAGAGTAATGTGAGCGAGAGCCATGCAACCATAAAAGGAACACGGAGCTCCCATGGCCTACACTTTGGAAAAGTATGCCGGTTATTAATCTTCAATGGCAATAAATTGTAATGTTAAAAGGGAAAAAGAGGAAATAGACTGCTGTTACACCATCATTAGGGTGGCCATGGCTACTGTCTTTGCCCTCCCCTCCAAGCAGAAAAATACCTTGCTTTTGGTAACATACGCTCTCATTAGTAAAATACGATTGTATTAGTGCAATAGATATAACACTTGCAAATAATTTGAGTTGCTTGGTTAAATTCAAATTATGAACCATATGTAATTTTCACCAGGAAGTTTTCTATTGGATTTGCCCAGAGAAGTAAAAAACACAAGCCTGGAACCTTATGTTATTTTTTTTTTTCCACACCAAGTTTTTATTGTCAATAGACACAGCTGGCCAGGTGCTCCAGCAATACAATACACATATTAGCAAATAAAATGTTGACTTTTTGGTACCATTTAAACAATTGAAAAACAAAAATGAAACAACTAAATAGAACAACATAAAACTGTAGTGTCATACATCTGATACATATTATAGTACATGTCCAGTTTAGCCACACCAATCGATCAAGTGCATATTTACAACCATGTTCATCCCCCGACACCTCCATCTTATCCAGTGCTAGTCTATCTATAGAAACAGTTGGAATGGGTTCTAGGTACAATCCCCGATACTCTGCCCACCTCTTCCAAATCTTGGGGTGTTTCTGGGGACATCCTCGCGCTTTAAATATTGGTATCTCTAACCCCATACAGAAATCAAGACCTTTCTTCCACACACCAACCAGAGGCGGAGAGGCATCTTTCCATGCTCATGCAATATCACGCTTGGCCAGTGTGAGGCCCAGCAGTAGGAGATGGCGCTTATATATGTTACCCCCAATGCCATCTGTAATGTGGAGCAAGGCCAAACATGGGGAGCAGGGGATGTCCCAGCTCAGAACCTCTGACAGGCACGTGATGACACCCCGCCAAAATCTAGAAAGTGTAACACATTGCCAAGCAGTGTGCATAAGAGTACCATCAGCAGCAAAGATGGCAGCGTAGGCACAGCGGAGATTCAATCAATCCAGCTCGCTACAATTTATATCGTGTGTAATAGACCCTGTGAAGATATTTGAATTGTATATAGCGTAGTCGTGCCGCAATAGCAGCACTACGTGGGGACTCCAGTGCCTCAGCCCAGTCTTCGTCATCTAGAGGGACCAGATCTTCTGCCAAGCCTCTTGCGTACCACCCAGTGTATTGGGACTATTTGTTATCAATGTATGGTATATCTTGGTCAACTCTCCCATAAATACTTTGGCCTCAATAGGATTAAAATCTGGTATGGTCTCCTGGCGTGTAAGACAGGGGGAAAAGGCATGGCGAAACTGAAGGTATTTATAAAATTGTGATTTAGGCATCGAATATTCGTGTTGCAGTTCCTGAAAGGACTTCAGGGTCCGGCCGTAAAGCACATCCCCCACCATGGTTATTCCTATAGCCTCCCAACCAGAAAAACCAGACAACTCTGTGAGGGGGTGGGGGGGGGGGTAGAAGGCCGTTGTGCCAAAGGGGAGTTTCTTTTGTTAATCTACCCCACCATCCCATGTGTTGCAGTGAGCGTTTCCTGACCTTGAATATCGTGGCAGTTGCTGGTGGCAGCGTTTTCAGGGTCGGGCCCACATACAGGATCGTGTGGAGTGACATATTGCCCATCAACAAGCGCTCAACCGCGTATGCGGGATCACTCCTGTCACCATACCACCAGTCGTTGAGGATAAGGATATGAGAAGCTTCATAATATGCTTGAACGTCTGGCGTAGCTATGCCTCCACAGTACGTAGACTGAAAGCATGTTTTCAATGCCACTCTGGCGAAGCCACCACCCCAGAGAAAGTGCCGGAGAATTGAATTCAATTGCCGAAACCAGGCCGGCGGTTTCAGGTACGGGTGATTTTGGAGCTGGTATAATAAACTGGGCAAAGATACCATCTTAAAAATGGCAGATCTACCGAACAGGAATAGTGGTAGATGTGACCACAAGCGGGTCTGTTCCTTAATCTGCATCCACAGCGGGGCCAAATTACGCTCCCATGACACGGGCTGGGAGGACGACAAGAAGACACCAAGGTATTTAAATCTGTCTCGCACCGTGGTCACCTCGCCAGTCCATTCGCCCAATTGCATTCCGTCCCGCAAAGGCCACAGATATGATTTCCGGGAATTCATATAGAGCCCGGATGTCTCGCCAAAGATCTACATAATCCTAAGCAGTCTGGGTCCGGAATGATCAGGACGCGTAATAAAGAATAGGACATCGTCCGCATATAAAGCTATACGATCGGAGACCTCCCTGGACCATTCAAACCCGCGGGTTTGCGCGTCGATTCGTATACATGCCGCGAGAGGCTCCATGGCCAATGCGAAAAGATAGGGGAGAGAGGACACCCCTGACGAGTGCCCCGCCCTATTGGGAAGGGCTGTGATGTGGAGTCCGCAATGCGAACCGAGGCGGTGATATCAGTATAAAGAAGCTGAATGTATTTAAGGAGGCGGCGGCCAAAGTTTAACCGATTTAATAATGCAAATAAATATGTCCAACTAAGGGAATCAAATGCCCTATCAATGTGGCCAATAAAAGCGCAGCCGGCTCGCCAAGGCGGTCGGCGGATGCAATGGCTCCCTTCGTCCAAAGCCGCTGTAAGTGCTGCAAGATATGGGGCAGTCGAGGGATTGATATTTTTATAGAATTCGCATGGAAAGCCGTTTGGGCTGGGCGCTTTGCCCGAGCGCATGTCTTATAGAGCCTTTTGGAGTTCCTCTGCAGTTATTGGAGTGTCCAACTCCTCCCTTACTGCGTCTGCCAAGGCAAGTGGAGGCAAATCATCTATAAATTTATGAATCACATGAGGCAAGAGAGCTTCTTTAGGAGCATACAGATCCTCATAATAGCCTGCAAAACTAGTCGCGATATGTAGGGGGTCTGTGAGCACCTTCCCGGTGGGGCCATAGACACTAGGAACAGTCACGGGATTGAGTGTCCTCTGACAGAGGCGATGCAGCAGTGCGCTGGACTTATCTCCCCACTGGTAAATTCTACTACGGGTAGCAAGCCACGCCAGTTTAGCCTCGTCCATCAATTCACTGGTGTATACCTGCTGTGTATATATTAATTGTCGGCGCGCGTCCTTCACCTGTCCTACTCCAGAGCTCTAAATCTAGAAGTTGGGCCTCTAACTGTATCAATTTCTCGCAGCGCTGTCGGCGCCATGCAGTACAGTACGCAATATTTACTCCCCGGAGCGTCGGCTTCATAGTCTCCCATATTGTTACAGAGGACTCTACGGTCCCGGTATTTTGTGAGAAATAATCTGTGATGGCCGTGTGTATATGGGTTCTGTACTGTTCATCATGAAGATGCCATGGAGATAGGTGCCAGCGGAGGGGGGGAGACACAGAGCGCAGACGCAGATCTAGCTGTACAGCGGAGTGGCCAGACAGACCCCTGGGTAATATTTGAGCTGCGTCAAGTCTATGTATAAGAGCACCGGAGATAAAAACATAGTCTAAACGGGAGAAGGACCCGTGTATACTAGAGAAATACGTGTATTCCGTGTCAGTTGGGTGTAGTCGTCGCCAGGTATCTGCCCAGTCCATTCCCCGCGCCAGGAGCTGCAATTTTGATTCGCGTGATTCAACCGGTCTGTATGCGCTGCGCCATCTGTCAGTATGAGGACACATAATATCATTCCAGTCACCCCCAACTATGGTCAGAAACGGAGGAATCTCAGCCCAAAGTCTAGTCAGGCGCTCTGTTAAATTCCAGGCTAATGGCGGAGGAGCATAAACACTACCCAGAGTGAATGGCTCACCATATAGTGTGCCCGTAATAATGATAAATCTACCTTGGGGATCGAGCCACATTTTTTGTGAAAGAAGGGAATTCTGCGATGGATTAAAATGGCCACCCCACAAGAGCCCCTGGTGAATCCTGAGTGGAATGTCTGTACATAGCCAAATCTTGACAGACACGGAGTCTTAGTACCTAATAAATGTGTTTCCTGCAAAAGCAAAACATCGGCTTCATATCGTTTAGCCTGGCGCAGCACGGCTCCCCGCTTAACTTTGTCCAGCAGGCCTCGCACATTCCAACTGATTATACGAAGACACCTGTCATACGACCCAGACATATCTGGCGCGGTGGTAAATAATTATGCATGTGGATGAAGCTAGGGTATGTGTGACATATATATTTGAGACAGCACATATGTAATGTGAAAGCAGGACACTATCAATAACAAACATCAACTTTCCCAAACCCCCATCCCCCTTCCACTCCCCCTCCACCACCACCTCACCTCAGGATCGTTGAAGCATCTATCGTGGCTACACAGGCATCCTGATCCCAACGGGGGTCAGGAACTACCTTCCGCCAATGGATCCCCAAAGAACGTCCCTTGTACATACAAGTGTCTTCAAAGTCAAAGGAAGACGCTACTAAAAGTAGCCTAGGATGTTGCCCGTCGTCATGGCAATGAAAGTTTACATGGTGGATGTGCCAAGGCCGCCCTCCATCATATAGTGTCCTCTGTAGAGCGGATGCGGGATTTGCTGCGGGTCTTAGAGCGTCTCTTAGAGCGTGATCTGCGACGCTGTTTGTCGTTGGCCAGGGCGATCTTCTGGTTTGGGCCGCCTGACGATGAGTCCGAGTCCACCCTGGGCGGCGTGTGGGGCCTGAGCTTGACCACTTCTTCTGTCCAGTTGAAAACTTCTTCAGGTGATTCAAAGAAGTGCATCCGCGACTTGTAGGACACCCGCAGTCTTGCCGGAAACAGCAGGGAATTTTGAATTTTAAGGGACCGCAGTCTGGCTTTAGCCTCGATAAAGGATTGTCGACGCTGTTGGACTAGCCTCGTATAGTCCGGAAATATCAGGATCAAATGTGAATTATATTGGAGGGTCTCTTTAAGCCGGGCCTGCTGTAAAATAACATCCCTGTCTTTAAAGTTCAGAAACCTGGCGATGATGGGCCTGGGAAGGGCGCCGGGTGGTGGTTTCTGCAGTAAAGCCCGGTGTGCTCGCTTAACAATAAAGCAAGGAGACAGGACCCCGGGGGGAAGCCAGTCCATCAACCACTTAACCAGGAGGCCCTCCACATCATTACCCTCGCAGCCCTCAGGAAACCCCACGAATCGAAGGTTATTTCTGCGAGCACGCCCCTCTGCATCCTTGGCTCGTGATACTAGACCCCTCGTGGTGGTCTCCAAGAAGGATATTTTCTTTTGGAGGGTGGATACCGTGGCTTCTACTGTAGATATTCTAGATTCTGCATCGGTAATGCGTTGGACCGCATTGCGAAGATCTTGTCGTAGGAGCATGACATCGGAGCCGACCACTCCGATCTTGGCTCCAGCGCGTCCCTGGACTGCGTTATTGCAGCGAGAATGGCAGTATTATCCGGTACAGGTGTCACCGGATCGCCCAAACCAGGGGCCTGGGCTGCAGCGCCGGTGTATTTGTCCATGGTACTCTGGCGCTCCCCCGCGCCTGAGAGCTTATCCTTAGTCATGGTGGGATTGCGATAGCACGGATGTGCAGCCTCAATGTTCGTATCTGTCACACAGCAAACAGTGAAGCCGAGTCAAGATGGCGGCAGAATCAAGCACCGGATAAGACAGCGTCGGAGCTCTCAGAGTGTCAATGTCAGCGGATGAATGGAGGATCACTGCTGTATGGTTTGTACCTCCAGGCCACCGCAGGCGCGTTATATGGGGCCCCAAGAGACGACGATGGCCAGATCAGCAGCTTGGTCTCCCCTGCGTACCCAGGATCGCAGCTCTAAGGCCCCTGATGGCCCAGCATCCGAGATCTGCCCCTTAGTAAATCGAGGCCAAGGGCTGTTCTGCAGTGCAGGTATGGCCCCTTGTGCAGTGCAATGTAGGAAGAAATTAGCAGCCAGTGCTAGGGACTTCAAATTCGGCGCCAGAGCTACACTACTCCTCAGCGTCGAACCAGCGGGGGGCCCGGGCACTGCCTGGTGTTCACATAGCAGCGCCACGGCCAATAGGTATGGCGGACCTCCAGCGCCCCTGCGCCCCCCAGCAGCCCAGCCCGGCCTCCGACCGCCCAGTAGTGTCCGCAGCGGGGGCAGTCGCACCACCAATCAGGAAGCCCTCTGCTGGGAACGATGACGGACTATGCCGATTGAGCGGTGGGGGGCTCCCAATATGTACACTTGCTCAGACCGCTTCGCCGGCCCCTCCAGGTCCCAGCTGCCAAGGGCGAATGCGCCGCGGCCCGATATGGCTGCCGGGTTTCGGGCAATATCGTTCGGGGCCCCCCAAGCACCAGTCACTCGCCGCCGCACTGCCCGTGGATCTTGGGGCGGCAGCCTCCGCTTTGCTGCCATCGATGCAGTCACAAGCTGCGTATTCCGGCGTCGTCACCAAATCCAGGCCGCTGATTCTCAGGCCTCAGCTCCTCCCGCACCCAGGATCTCGTCACAGACCCGAAGGGGGCCGCTCACGCAGGATTTCGGGGGTCCGGCAGGGCAGGGACACTACCCACCAGCAATTGTAGCTGCGTTTCTGGTATCGATACAGCAGGATAATTATCAGATTACCGGATGGCTATGGGTGCTCCTTTACAGCGCGTCCACCATGTTGGACCGCTAGTCCACGCCCCCCAACCTTATGTTATTTTCACCAGGAAGATTTCTATTTCATCCGCCAAGATAAGTTTGGGAAACAAAAAAAAACTCCCTTTCTATTTGGGTTACAAAACAGCCTGTGACAGGTTAGCTGCAAGGAATAGCTAATACTGAACACTTGTGCACCTTTGCACAATGAACAATCTTTTTGAACTTTCATTTAGTTGGTCTCCCCGTAATTAAAAATAAAAAACAGTTTGGACCCATTGGGTCACACTTCGAGACCATATTCATTTTGATATTTATTGTTCATATACTTGAAAAAAATCGGTTGTACAACAACTGATGTGTAACACACTTCTAGGTGGCTGCAGATCTGGCTTCCTCCTGCTGCAAAACACCAAAACTATGTCTTTAAGTGTCCTATTTTGAGACCAGGGAGTAATAAGCGGCTCTAGTTCTCTCTCAGACTTTTTCAGTATGAGTCAGTCAATATTCTTTATTTCAGCAATACACCATAAAATGACAAGCAAATGAATACTGTAAAAACACAAGATCAGTACAATAGTAAAAAGTATACTCAATCATTGGAATTAGTGCAAGCAAAAAGTTTAGAAAGTCAGGTAGCCGCCCCATCATAAAACAATAAAAGTATTTTTAAAATTGATAAAACATTATTGTCCATATACATACAATAAGCCAGGTAAAATAACAGTAAGCTCTGTTGGATACAACAGTTGCAATAATGTAAAAGCAGCAAAGTCCTAGAAAAAAAACTTGGTGGCTGTATAGTAAAAGCCTAGTTCTTCATCATAATTTGCAAACGGACAATTTGTGCTAGATAGTTTTAGCATTGCAACGGCTCGGCCTCTAGATCCCTTCCAGTAACTGGTAGCAAAAGGTGTTTTTGCCTATTTCGCCACATTGCAAGTAAATACTTTGATACAGCAAATACTATGTGTTTTCTGGTATCCAATTGTAGTAAACACAAGGAGATGATGGACGGAGCGCTGAAACTTTTCAGAAACTCACCCCCAGTCACAGATCTGGTTTGTATCCATCATCGTTCTTTAGCTCACTTCGCCACCCCAGTTCAGACCCAGCTATATACTAATCAGTCTTGACCCTGTGCGTCATGGGAACAGTCCAGCCCGAACTGCCAAGCCAGGTCTTCCCTGGACTGGAAACAAGCATCCTGGGACCGGTTTCGGGGTAACACCCCTCATCAGCCAGGCTAGCTTGAATCCAGTGGCAAAGTGAGCAAGGGACCCACGTCTGGGCATACCCTGCCAACTTAGGGCATACAAAGCAAACACAAGAAGATGATGGAAGGAACGCTGAAAGTTTTCAGACCCTCACCCCCAGTCACAGTTCTGGGTTGAATCTATCATCGTTCTTTAACTCCCTTCGCCACCCCAGTTATATGCAAATCAGTCTTGACCCTGTGCCTCATGGGAACAGTTCAGCCCGAACTGCCAAGCCAGGTCTTCCCTGGACCGGAAACAAGCATCCAGGGACCGGTTTCGGGGTAACACCCCTCATCAGCCTGGCTAGCTTAAATCCTAAAGAACGATGATGGATTCAACCCAGATCTGTGACTGGGGGTGAGTGTCTGAAAAGTCAATTAGGAGTGGTATTTTTTGGCTTTAGGGTGGGTATTGGGTTTTGGGTGGCAAGGGTAATAAAAGGGTTTAGGGTAGAAAGGGCTTTTTTAGGGTTTACGGTGCATTTGGGTGGTAAGGTGTATGCATTTCTGTGGTAAGGTTAGCTATATATATTTACCTGTTACATTTTTACCATACATGCATTCAAATACTGCGTCTGTTAGTTGCAAGGTCTTCAAAAGATAGTGGTGAGCCAACTATAATAGGCAATGCACTATCCACAGGGCCTGAATTGTGGCACATAGCTACCACATGAGGATGAGATGGGCAATCTATACAAGTTTCTATAATAGGACCGATGTGGGGTTTAACATAGGGCACACAGTGTTGAAGGGGTTTTGTCCTGCCTTTGGTAGTTTGGGTGGTAAAATTTACCATACTCCCACCCACCTTTTGGAGGGGCCCAGCCTTATGGCCGCCTTCAGTTACCCCCATAGGGGAGATGGTATGCTAAGAGCCCTCAAGTCAATCAACGTGCTCCAGAACCTTTAAACGATTGGTGACGGGGTACTATAAACCCTGTTGCGCCAGTGGGGTGTGTTTATAGGGTGGGTCAGTTGTGGCAACGGCAGTAAGGGGTGGGCGTATCTTACATAGAAACTAAGTTTATAAAATCTAACCCAGTGGTAAAAGGGCAATTTTTTACTCCATCTCCTGTTTCTGCACAGCATCACAAAGCAACTTTCGAACCATAGTAGTGTCTTTATAATTGATAACACAGTCCCCTAGACGGTCTACCTGGCCTTGCACAATCCACTCCACCCTGCTTGTGAAAAGTATATTATGTGCCAATGAGACTGGAACGTTCTTATTTCTCACAAGCCAATTCAAACATTTGTTAGCTAGGTCTTCATGCGTTTCTCTCTGGCCCTCACACAGCTCTGGGACCCTTGATAAGATTGCCACTTAGGGGCAGGACGCAGGGGGTTGAATAATGACTGGGAGTTTGTGTCTTTGTGCTTTTCCATCAGGTCAAGTCGCCCATTGCTACTTTCCTGCTGGCAGTGTTGTTCCCCTCGATGACCCTCTGCAATCCATTGTCTAACTGATGATGGTTTGTCTCTTGGTAATGATGGAAATGCAGTATAAGAGGAACCTCTGTTATCACAACTCGAAGCAATGTGCCTATAAAGCGTAGTAAGATTGATTGGCACAGTTCCTCCTACTTCTGCGGTTTGGAATATCTTTAAGCATTTGCTCAATTGCTGCTAAACGCACCAGAATTGGTGCAAGTTCCGTGCACAGAATAACCTTGACTCTATCAACCAACTCCTCCACCAGTTCAGCCTTCCGGCTTGGTTGTAAGTCAAAACCCCTTCCAGCAATTGCGCAATGGAGCTGAAAAGATACAGGGGTATTAGGTAAAGAGTCAACTTGGGCACCTGTCTTGTGTTGCTTGTTCCGCACTGTCCTCCTCGGTCTTTTAACTGTTTGTTGGAGTTCCTCATGGCATACCTCAGAAAGAGGAACCCCAATTTGTGCACTGGACAGCTAGTTGAAAACCCCATTTACCACGCTAATCTCGGCCTCAGGAGAACCAATTGCAGCAACTGGCTCAAGTAAACCTTCGATAATTGTGTAGGCGCCCTGGAGCCCAAGAATAGTCTTCTCTCCGCCAGCTCAATTTTGGTTAATACAACCCCTATTGCCCTCGGCAGCATCCAGTCTATTGATGTGGGTTTAGTGGGAGGGGTTACTGCCAAGGGCCCTCCAACACTTACGTTTGCCCATGAGTCCCTCACTATGTTATAAACTGCTCACGACTGAGGCCGATCTAGAGTGTAATAAAAAAATGCCTTGTTTGGATACAGGTGAAGTTTAGGCAAGGATCAAGTAGGCCACCATCCGATAAGATGTGAGTGGTTTACTAAAACAAAATGAGGAAAAATACACTCACCTAAGTCACGGAGCCTCATTCGGTCTCAGATGGGCGCAGACGGGCTTGCCTTTGGCTCAGGCATGGCCTGGATGCATCCCGCACTGCGGGATGCACTGCGTTCTTAAGTAGCGCTGGGATGATGGCTAGATTGGTCTCGGGTGTCGCTCCCAATGAGCATTCTGGGACTTGTAGTCCCCAGCGACTGCTCCCGCTGGTGCTTAACCAGATATCAGCAGTAGAAGGAATTATGCTTTCCCCACACTGTGGTACTGTAAAATGGCTGGTCAGGCGAGCCCAAGTGACACAAGCACAACAGCCCCCAAAGCACGGGACTGCGGCGTGCTTAAGTAGCGTTGAGTTGATGGCTAGCTTGGCCTCAGGTGCGGCTCCAAATTAAGATTCTGTGACTGGTAGTCCCCAGCGGCTGCAGGCTGAAGCAGGTCTTCCCGATGGTGCTTCCCCAGATGTCAACAGTAGGAGGAAGAATGCGGCCCCCACACTGTGGTCCTGAAAAATGGCTTGTCAAGTGAGCCCCAGTGACAAGAACAGCCGCCCCAGTATCATATATTGTAAACTTTGGGAAATTACCTGAGACTGACGTTAGCTGACCGTGCCAGCATTATATAAGATTTGCTCCTTCCTGCAAAATTAACCTCAGCCTATCAACCTGGATCCTTATTACAGTTTCTATTCACCTGATAAATCCCACAGGGTTTTGTCTTTAAACCCATACTCCAAATGCTCTCTCAATTTGGAGGTACCTAAAATGTACAGCAAAGTGTCTCAAAAGTCTCAATAATTTGTTGACTACCAAACAGCCATATGTAAATGACAGTCAAAGCTGTTCCTTATCACTGTTTGCGATCCTAGGTACCACAAACCTGTATTCACTATGTACTCCCTGTTCCTGGAGGTCCTGGAATCCATCTCTCACGCAAAAAGCCCCAACTGTGCTTCATACCTCTCATCGACTATCTTATTTTATCCTTTTAACACTCAATCGGTCCATTGCTGTATCTGTAATGTGTGGTGAACATCTGACATATCTGTATTTGTATCAACTGCATTGTCTGTCCTTCATGTGCCAGTGTGGTGACACTTAACTCCTGGTTCTAACAATAGCAGATGAATGAGGAAAGTTGCTAAATGTTGCCACATGAATTGTTGTAGCTGCTGAAAGAGTAACAGGCTGTCACCATTTACTCACACTGTAGTTTGAAATCTTAATTGTTTTGTGTTCTAGATTATTGCTTTTGATGAACTGAAGACTGATTACAAGAACCCTATAGACCAGTGTAATACCCTCAACCCTGTAAGTCATTGAACAGTTTTTCATGTGTAATTGCTAACGATTTTAACATTTGTCTTAACTTTTCGTGCCTTTTGATATGAATCAGTAATTGGTTTTCAATACTAACATCTCACTGTGAAAACAATAAACTCTGATTAAGTACTTTCTTTATGACCTTGTCAGCTGTCACACTAACATTCGTCTTTCAATCTGCTTTTTACATTGTCGGCTCAAAGACAGTTGAAAAGCTCAAAAAGATTAAAAGAGTCAAAATTGCACTCAAGGTGTGTACAGCTTTTAAGTTCTTTGTTTACATGCAACCATCAAATATGTGTTTTGTTAGGAACATCTGTTTCCCTGCGTGAACGTGTTTTGTAAAGTGTGCTTCATCTGCCTGCCCAGGCATATTTCAGCATCATGAATGTTCTTATTTTGCAGACATTTTTATTTTGCTTGCCTTCATGAGAAATTTGGGAAAGCTGTTATATGCTTACAATTGGTATTTAGGTACTGAATTAAAAATAAGCAGATGTGTAATCTTGTTAAACGCATTTTAATTGCAAAATACTGCACTGCATCTGACAGATTTCCCTGCTTAAGACCTGTATATTCTTTGCATTACTTCTAAAACATGGTTAGGAGTGAGTGCAAGTTTCCCTGTTTGCACTGTCCCAGCCATTAAAGAAGCTCACAAAAGCATTAAAAAAAAACTATCTGCATGTTTTAAAGCAGTTTCTGGCAATGAATGTCGCAACTTTTGCATGTTACAAGCAAAATAATGTGTCTTATTTGAAATGTGAAGTTCAAAAGATCACAGTATTGTTAGTATTTTTAAAGCCAACCTTGTTATGATTTCTGCAAGTGTGGTAAAATGCAGTTGGTTATCAGTGTTGTGTTGTCGCCTTCCAAGTTGGGGAAAGTTTTGAAACTGGCTGAATATTCATAAATTACAATGTTTTTATTTTTGTTTTTCGGTAGCTGAGAAAATGTTTTTGCATATTCGCCTATAAAAATGGCAATCATTTTCGTGAGAAACGGATTTTAAGTGGTTGTTATGCCCATCCTTACCGTCCTAATATTTTCTTCCACAGTTATTTTTATTTTCCAACAGAGAAGTTAATTGATGTGTGTACATTGCTCTACATCAAGCACACTGTAGGATCTTACTTTGTGTTTTTTTTTTTTTATTAGTCACAGAAAGACGTTTGTTAAATGAAAGTCTTACAGTACTTTCATGAATATATTACCAACTCCATTCTTACGAAGCAAACCGGAAAAGGACATGCTTCAATGTTTAATATCCCAGTTTCTGCATTTATATTTGATTTCAAAGTTTGGTGTTCTTAAATATATGAATTAGTGCTAAAACATGAAGTCATCATTTTAAAGATTTTCATTTGCTTAACATGTATGCGTTAAAACATCTATTTTAATTAATAGTTCATTACTGCTCTTTGCATGTCATGTGAAATATGGGTGTATTAAGTCTAAGACAACCTCTCAACAAGTAATGCAGGTGAAACAGAAAAGGTATAAATGGTAATTATTACTTGTACACATGTTTCCTAAAGAATGAATCCGTGTGTGTCTTTGTGAAATTGATAGTATCGGTATCACACCAATTCCACTTGGCATTTTTCTGTCTATGAGCTATCTTTGACCAAAATACGTTTCTATTCCTCAGAAAGACTTGAATCTATACAGTTCTTGATTTCTTTTTATTAAGGTGTTTCTAGACATCCTACATTTTTTATATGTGGAGGATGCAACTATCTGCAAAATTGCTAATATTTAACAATAGCTCTTCAGAAGGTTTAAAATGCAGTTTATAGCTTTGCTTTGTATACATATTAACTAGCCAGTCAATATTCAATTGTTCTTATGTAAATTATAAAGCCTCTTACTTTACTGTCATTCACAACACAAAAAGGATATTTTATGATTATCTGTTGATAATTATTTAGTACTTTGTCACCCAAGCCTCGAAGTGCTTCAATAACTGACGTTATTATCACTTAATTAAATGGCACCTCAGAGTTACTAGAGCCTGCGCCGATCTGCCAGTATTCAAACCTGTTCCTATGAAGCTTCTGATGGATTTCTGCAGGAGATTTGTTATTTTCCTTGTCATACAATCTATCAGGGCTGGTTCCCAGAAACTGTTTACTCTCTACACTGTGGAAGTCAATAATGGTTGATGGATCCTTCTAAAGAAGGAAAACTGTGACAATTCTCCCAACTAAAAGCAGTTCTCAATGCAATGAAGACAGTGCACACAAAAACGTGCCCCAGAAACCCTGCAGAGGTACATGAACTGAGACACGAATGGTGGTATCTAACTTGTAATTTCTGCCTTCTCATTGCCTAAAACACTCTCTTCAATGGCAGACGAGGAAGACAAACAGAATAAGCTGAGAATTTCTGACCACACACTCTAACTGACTGTACTTGTTAATATTAGCATATGTAAACAATGGTCAACCTTTTTGTTTTGTGAACAATACATTGTTAAAATAACACAGTTTTTATTTGAAGGCCTAAATATTTCTAACTTGGCCAACAGTGCAGAATAGTAGATTCTGCATCTGCAAACCAGGTATTTTGTACATCAACACATCATGTTTCATGGTACATACATTTTCAGCCCTCAGAGTTTGGAGCAAGGAAGAAAAGAGGCTTAGGTCAACTTGAACTGAGTGTGTTCAGGTTTGCTTTCAATGCCCATCTGTTACAGGGTGAGGAGTCTTAGTCTTCATCATAACATACAGCGCAGTCTCAGACTACATCAAACAGGTTCACATTCTTTAATGAAGCTTCTACATTGTGGCATTGGGCCAGAGAGAATCACATTTACATTAGTAGAACAAGCTCCAGGAAAAACATTAAGTAGGTGGGCGTAGAAAGACGACATTCAGAGATGAGAGCTAAATGAAAATGTCATGAAGGATATGGACTATAAGTTATATATTCAGGCGTTTTCAGATTTGGGGCACAGACTGCTATGCAAATGATGTTGCAGTTTTAATTGGGACACAGAAAGTAATCTGGTTAGGCCAACATGAAAACTAAAAATAAACAGGGACACCTGCAATTGTGGTATATTGTACATTTAGTTCATAAATATTGAAAATGTATGCCTGTGCTTTAGTTGAAACCCTAACCTCCTAGGGTGCAAACAATAGTGATCATAGATATTTACATCCTACTAGTAATGGCCCTACTTCCTAGCCACATATTGCAAAGTTGCTTTTATCACATCTAAAGTAATCGTACAAAGGCAGCACCTGTCCAGTGTTACAGGGCACTACTCAGGGAGGGTGCTGGCTTTGGAGACTCTAATTACCCAACCAGGATCATTTGAATTGCCTGCAAAGAAAATGAAAGTGTTGCAGATGCTTAGGAAGTGTGAAACTTGTGATTCTAGCAAAATAACACTTGCTACAGTGTGTTGAGCCAGCTGTGATGCGTCTACCCTAGTTTTCCGCAGCCCATGGCTTAGAACCTGCAGGGCTATTACTTAAAGTAATGAAACCCAAAATGCTATCATACAAAATGAACATGAGCCCTTCATAAGCCAGAAGAACATTTTTCAGAAGACTAATAACTAGTTCCCAAAGTCGTGATGCCCAGTTAACTGCGATGTTGGAGATACAGTAGTCTTTATATGCGGCACTGGATTGACCTGAGGCTTTAAACAGCTACCCAAGGTCACTGTTCCTCAGGTGAGACTACTGGGGCCTGCTTAGAGTGGAAGGAAATCCAGGTCTTCAGTGACGCCAAACGTTCACACCCATGTCTCAAAATTGACTAGGTTTTTCTGTTAGTATGGGCTCCCATTGGACCGGAGGCGCCCGCAAGGCTAACTAGGTCATCACTAGGGCCTGGGAAACAAAGATGTATGGATTGGGTTGCAACCACAACTTTGCACCATTATGTTTGTATACCATAAGTGCTAAGGGAATGGTTCTAATGATTCCTGTATGTGGGCCTCTGACTGCTGTCTTTGGGACACTACATTAAGATGTGAAGTAAAGGGGAAAACGCTTCGTCTCTCTCAGGCTGAAAAGTAGCAAATAAGGGCTTCTACAGAATCTATGATAGTATGTCTGTGACAGGGATCCAGGTTTTAATTGTCCTCTAATCCTCTTAATGCACAGATGCACTTAGTTTGGACTGCTGGGTGGTAAGATCTTTGAGGCTCTTGGGCATCTCACTTTCTAAAGACATCTGCATAATCTACACTCCACTGGGTCAGCTTCTCTGCTTTTCTCTCCGGTCATTACTGCTTCTCCATTCTCCCAGTCAAAGCAGCAGAACCAAACTACAGAGCCTATACTTGTTTACAGTCGTCAGGGAGAAATTAAAGGAACAAGTAGAGTCACTGCATGTCTTTCATAGTGCAGCAGTCTCTCTTTAGCCGAGATGGGTAGTTTTTATTCTACTTTGGTGGCCCTGGTGGAAAGCCAGTGTTAACCATAGTCTACAGTCCATTAAAAATTAAAACACCCCTCCAACCCAGAAACTACATCTTCTGTGCTTCTTCCCAGGCTTTTGCAGAAAAGGGGAAAAGGACTACTGAGAAATACAGATTTGGCTATATGGGACTGACACTCTATACAAACTGAGCCCAGCATGGGGAAAGGAGCTCCCGAATGTTTTACAGAGCATAAATGCTGGGTCTTGTAGGAAAACGATTTTCCGTCAAAAGCACCGTTTTCCCCACACCTTGTGCCCCAGCTCACCAGACACTCCATGAATCCGAAAGGAGAGCACTTGGGACAGGAATAGATAAAAAACAATACAAAGAAGTACCAGACACTCATGGTGTCCTCCTTAACCCACCTTCACACAACACACATGAATGATGCTCCACACTTGTTCACAGACTAAACATACCACTGAGATAAAGTAAGGTCCACAGTTACGAGAGCTTGCGAATTTTATAGAGGACTGCTGGTATACCTTCACCACTTCAGGGATTTCTGTGTGCTCTATTGTGAGGGGGCAGAAGTCACACTTTGTTAGGGCTAGAAGTACATTTTAGGTGGACAGTCTGCCATTGTGCTCTGCTATTGAATATCTCTATAATCATGGAACCGCTCTAGTGGGTGACCGATTTGTCAAGCCCTCTTGTTGTGTTGCTCTTAGTTTTTTGAGGTCCCACCCTATAGATGGCCTAATCATCAAAATCCAGCTTGTACTCTTGACCTAAGTGCCTGACTGAGTGTGTATCTGGTATCCTGACTTTTATTTTTGTCCATAATGGTACTCTGATCAAATGTGTGTGCAGAGGCCTAGATTTGTTCCTGTTTATGCAAGGTCCAGGACGTGTCCTGTGGTATGAAGGGACGCAACAAGCATAACGTCATAGTGGACATAGTACTACTGCTCCTGTCCAGGCTTTAGTACATAAAGCTGTGGCGGCATTATACTGACTTCTGTGATTGATAGTGTGATCAAACCTTTTTACCTGAGTGCATGGCTTACTGGCCCCCTTGTATACAGTTCTACTTTGTAAATGGCCAGAACCTTGCACTGACATTCTGTGTGCATGTAGAGTATGTGTGCATGGGTATACTGCGTGCAGCACATGTGTAATAGTAGAACTGTGTGTGTGTTTGCGTATTAAAGCCACTGGTATCCATTTTGGATGCCCTTGGTCTAGCATGGCACAAGATGGAGGGTGAGGATAGCTTCTCCATACAGTGAAAGTGTATTGCTTTTAAACCTGTGGATGGAGGGTAGAGATCGAGACACTGAAGTGATGCAGGTGGAGACAGGAATGCATTTAGAAGTTCCATGAAGACTTTGTCAGCAGGGGACTGTGAACTACTGTTTAGTTAATGGTAGGGTTGATGGGTGAGACAGCAATTTCTCATTGTAAGCTGAGGAAATTTCCAGGGCAGGCCTGCCCTTGTGTATGTCCCCGATCACTGTTCAGGAAAGCTTATGACAGCTGCCCTTCATTTTGTCCATGTTGTTAGTATTCCAGCTTGGAAACAGCCCCAGTGCTTCCTCCTGTGCGAAGCATCACTTTACACAAAGGCTGGGTTTAGAGAGCAGCTTAAGAAGGACACTTTAACTAGAACCACCTAAAATGACTTCTAAAGTTTGATACAATGGATCTACATCCCATTTCTGAAAAAGGCTTATAAAAAGTGTAGCCCAAAGCACTCCACTTTGTTCCAGTTTCTTCATGCCCAAGGAAAGGAGTGTTCAGTAGAGTACAAGTAGGACTCCTGTGTGACCAGGGCTAGTGTCTGCCTAACAGCCAATCTCCTAGAAATGAGAGGACATCACCTGAGGGCTGCACTTTCTGCTGGAAGAGCTGAGGGTCTGGCAGCTAGTTCCAAGAAGCCTTCCTGCCTGCTTAGAGACAGAAGGAGGTTGTCTAGCCTACATGAGGAGGGACTGTCTCGAAGGAGAAGCCCAGTGTGTTCCTAATTGAGGAACACCCAGAGAAAGACTACCTGAAAGAGCAAAGCCAGGAGCAATCTGTGCTTCTGTGGGTCTCCCAGTCTCTCTCCGTGGTTCCCTTTGAACCGTACTAGCTAGCCCTGTGTCGGGCTGCAACTACCATGATGCATGGTTCTGCACCGGCCCGTATTGGGCTGCAACTGCTGCTGGTCCTGCACTGTCGCACATTGTGCTGCAACTGCTTCACTACATGATTTGTGCATCGACCCTTGCCAGACTTCAACTGCCTTTCCGTGAAATCTACACTGGCCCTTGCCGGGCTGCAACTTCTGAGCTGCTTGAATCCTGCAGCTGCATCCAACGTCCCCTGTAGCAGCTGCCAGACAGCATAATAAGACTGGGTCCAGAGGTCGAAAATCAGCTGCTGATGGATGTGAGCACTTAAAACTGTTCTCATACGTGCTACACCCCTGGGAGTAAGGAAAAGACAACTGGTTGCACATTTGAACTGGTGAAGAGCAAAATGTGCACCTGTGGCTCTTTCTTGCTCCTGCTACAAGGTAACTGGGCATCTATCCAGAAAGTATCGCCTGGGCGAGAGAAGGCATGTTTGGGAGAAGGTGGGGTAGTGGAGGGTGTAGTGCCCTTAGAGCAGTGGTGACCAGGAGTATCGCACTGCACACTTTGAATTGTGTAGTGTTTAGTATTGCTATGTCATTAAAAGTACTTTCTTTTCCCCAAAAGACAAACACTGGGCTGGACATTGAATTATAGCGGCTATTGATTGATTTGTGAGCCTCCCCCAATCCCCCCATCCACCTTCCCACTTTACCTCCGCGAGAAGCTTGTGACTGCTCACCCATGCTACCCTGAGTCAAGTGTGGAGAGGGGGTACTTAGCCCAGTTTACAGAGCCAAAGTAGGACGGACCACGGAACAGTAGTTTGGGTCCTGTTGGCACTGTCTGCCCTGTAGCCCAAAGCTGTGTTTGACCCACTAAATGGTTATTTATCATACACTGTGTGTTTCCAACTTAGGTGTATTACTAAGCCTGTACGTATTATGACGGGATAAACCGCAATAATGCAGATTAGGGCAAAGGTAAATTATGCCCCAATCCTATCCCATCACGCGTCTCTACCTTACTAATTTTACATAACTTGGTTGTAACCATTCCTCTAAAGGCACAGGGTTAGATGTGGGGGTCTCTAGTTGGCATAGGTAGGTACCTGTGACAAATAGGGACCCTTGCGTCTAGTCAGGGTGAGGGGCTACACTCCTAAAATAACCCCTGCTCACCCCCTTGGTAGCTTGGCATGAGCAGGCAGGCTTATCTCAGAGGCAGTGTGTAAAGCATTTGTGAACACATACAGTAATACAGTGACAACACTACAGATGGACACCACACAGGTTGTATTATAAAAATAGTATTTTTATATAGACTTAACACAAGACCAAACGACAAAAATCCACAATACTGTACTCAAAAATAGACTTGAAAAGGTTATAAAATAGTTCAGTTCTCTCAAGTTGTAGATGCGACACTTTACTCTCAATGTACCTTGAATGCGTAACGCAAAGGAAACAAAAGGGTCACAGGGAAGGTGATGCGTCGGTTCCGTACACTCAGGGGAGTGGATGGGTCGGTTCCTTACTGCTGCGCAGGGGAGTTGATGCTCGCTTCCTTACTGTGTGGGGAGTTGATGCGTCGGTTTCTTACTGCTCTCCGGTGCGATGCGACAGATGGCACCTCGATGCGATACTCTTCTCCGGTGCGATGCGATATAAATGGCGTCTTGGCTGCGATGCGACAACGTTGGTGCGATGCGTGCACGCCCGACGGCAGTGCGGCGACTCGATGATCTTGGGGGCCGCGACCGGCCCTGCGACGCGCTTCTCGGGTGATGCGACGATGTCCTCTGTGGCAGCGTCCCGCTTCTCCGGCAATGCGCTTCGGCGATGATGGCAGCGGCGTCCCGCTTCCTCAGCGATGCGATGACAGCGGCTGCAGCGGCGACACGCGTCTCGTTGTTGCGTCGCGCTTCCAGCTCCCAGCGACACGCAGTCTCTCAGAAGGCCCAGCACAGCAGCAGGCACTTCAATTCCCAGCAAGGGAATTCAGGGGGAGCTGGTTGGTGAAGTCTTGTATCCCTGAGACTTCAGGCAGGAGGCAAGCTCTAGTTCAAGCCCTTGGAGATTCTTCTTCAAGTTGATGGAAAGCACACTCAGTCCTTTTCTCCTTTCTTTGGCAATGAAGCAACCACTGCAGGCCAACCCCCAAACACACAGCACAGGGGTAGTCTCCTCCTTCAGCTTCCTGGTTCTTCTCCTCAGCAAAGGTTCGTCTTGATTCCCAGAAGTGATCTAAAGTTCTTGGGTCTGGGTCCCAATATTTATACTACTTTTCTCTTTGTTCTCTGAAGGCCGAGAGGCCTTTGCCTAGTCCAAAACCAGTTCTGGTCAGTCCTGGAGCACTTTGTTGACAAGACTCCTTCTTTCCTTTCACAGTGTAGGCCAGGGACATCAGACACGCCACAGGAGGTGGAGCCAGCATTGTGGAGGAAAGGCACAGCCCTATTCAGGACCCAGGTGCAACTCCTCCCTCCTATCTGCATGCAGATCTCTCTATTCAGCCCTGTGCTGACCCACCCTGTCTCCTGGAAGCCCCCAGCCCCTGTCACTCAAACTCCAGACAAGGAATACGCAACCTAGCAGAGGCAGGCTTGGATAGTTGGGCAAGAAAATACCTACTTTCTAAAAGTGGTATTTTCAAACACAGAATGTTAAAACCAACTTGACTAAAAGATGTATTTTATCATTCTGAGTTCAGGCGTACTAAACTCGAATTTCTACCTGGTTCCCTGAGTCAGTTAGGATTATAAGATGTAATAATCTAACTGCCCATTCTGGCCTATGGGGAGCAGGTAGCCTTGCAATAGTGAAAAACGAAAATGGCTGTAATTCACTATTAGGACATGCCACACACACCAGGGCATGTCCTACCTTTACCTACAATGCACCCTTCCCTTGGGCCTACCTTAGGGGTGACTAATATGTATAAAAGGGAAGGTTTAGGGACTGGCAAGTGGGTACACTTGCCCAGTCAACATGGCAGTACCAGACTGCCCACAGGCTCTGCAATGGCAGGCCTGAGACACACTTTACAAGCTGCTCCGGTGGGTGGCACAACCAGTGCTGCAAGGCCACCAGCAGCATTTGATTTACAAGCCCTAGGCACACGCAGTGCACTGTACTAGGGTCTGACAGTAAGCCAAACAAGCCAATCATGGAGTCACTAATCCATACATCAATTTACCATAGGGAGCACTTGCACTGTGGCACTGAACAGCAGTGGCAGAGTGCCCAAAAGCATCTAAAACCAGCAAAAACATAAGAGGCAACAGCAAAAAAATGGAAGGGAGACCCACGCCAATGGTGCCAGGTCTAACACACAGCTAGGTAAGTTCATAATTGTAAGCTAATTTAGCAATGTGCCTCCCTATGTACCTCCTGCTGCCTTGAGGCATGAAGTCTGGGCTCCATGGTACAGTACTTGTTCCAGTAACCTGTCCACTCCTGTATCAGTACCACATATCCCTCTTCTATGTTTCAGCTCCCCCTAAGAGAGTCTAGCAAGGACTATCACAGAGCAAATGTTCTACACCTCCCCCCCCCCCTGTTTTGCAAAAGGGGGTGATTGACCCCTAAACATCAACACTTGCCTACTAAGGTAATTAGTGAAATGCAGTATAACCAAATACCTGCTATTGTAACAAGTGGTAATATCATTTCACCATTAAGGCGTATTGACTTAACATCTGCTTTTTCAGAATGAACAAGTCAGGCCTCTACTGCCTTTGCTATAATGTTTCATAACGGATCAGACCTTTGACATCCGACATAACTTTTCTGAATAAATGAATCAGGCGTATGTCCTTTAAAACTCCAGCCTGCTATTTTGAGCAAAAGCTTTCCCACAAGGCAACCATTAGGCATACATTCATATAATTACAATTGTATATGAAATGACATCTGGCAAACAAAATATAACTCCTTCTAAAAGGGGTTAACCTGGATTATCACAGTGAGAATGTTGTTCCACCAGGGTTTGCCCGAGTGGGTAACTGACACCAAACCATTTCCTACTACATCAATCTGTGGGATTCTATGTCACTAAATACATGTTTACAGCCTTTAACACACTATAATAACAATCCACCCAAATGATGTTCATAGCAAATGAGCCACACTGACCCCCTTTGTTGTAACTTTTCATAATAAAAAGATCATAACTATAGCTAAATTTCCCAGTGAAGTCTACAGCCGTCATCACTAGCTCGTCACCATAACCAACTTGTGGCTACTGTATTGAGCATAAGCTTTCACACAAGGCAACCGTCAGCCATAAAGTTATTCAATTACAACTCTAAACACAATGAGAGTTGGCAAAATAAAATGCAACCCTCCTGAGAGGTCCTAAGAAGGATTATCACAGTGCGTTTCATGTACCCCAGTGTCTGTCAGAGTTGGCAACCAACACCAAAACACTTGTCCAGTATGATAATCTCTGAGGTTCTGTGAAAAGTACCTTTTTATATGCTTTAACACAGTTAAATAGCAGTCCACCTTTAAAGGCCTGTTAGCTTTAACATATGGTTTTCACAATAAACGAGTCAGGCCTACTCTTTTTCTCCTAATGATTCGTAATAAGCAGATGAGACCTGTGGTACCCAACATAACTTTTCCCAGTGAACAAACCAGGCCTATAGACCTTATTGCTTGGTCATCATAACCAAGTCTGGCCTGCTGTTTTGAGCATACACTTTTTACAAGGAACCCATTAAGCTTATAGTCAATCATAAAATTACAGATCTATTCATTCCTTTTAAGAAGGCCTAACAAAGATGATTACATTGGAAATCCTCTACGCCCAGAGTTTGTCAGTGAGTAAGCAAAAACCAGCACACTTGCCTACAATGGTAATCTTTGAGATTCCATTTTCAACATACTTCTCTACAGGGTTTAACATACTGTAATAATAAACCACCCTTAAATACTTATTGGCTTTAACTTTGATTGACATAGTAAATTTGCTAGGTCTACTGCCTTTGCCTTGGCTTTAAATAATAAATGGATCAGGCCTAGGTCCTTGATCATTGAATTGGCACCATAAGCGACCGATACACTTTTTGGTTGCACAGCCTACAGTATTTCTGGTAGTGTACTGGTTTTATTGTCTGGGATAGACAACGTGGTACAGCTTGACTGAGTCAATGGACACCTGTCTCCTCTTCTTTTCAGGGCGTGATGGCAGCACCACCATTCTTGTTCTCGTGACTGGCATAAGCTCTCAGAAAGTGGTATTGAATTCCTCTTTCTCCAAAATTCTCAGCCACATGTTCTCCTACTTTGGGTAACCAGCCAACTGCAGCATCTTGTGTGCCAGCCAAACTTTTGTTGGATAATATGGAAATAATGTGAGCGTCAAGGTTTTGTACCGCTTTAATTCTAAATTGTAGCCAACTCTGTTCAAGTTAGCAAGTTCTAGCTTAAAACATTTCTTGGTGGATTTGAAACCAAATTTCACTTTCTCTCTAGGTGTGTAGTCAGGTCAGTCATTGGTATAAGTGTGGGTAGGGAGATGAGAAGTTACTCCGCAGTATCCGTCTGTTCTGTAGTGACACCACTAAGTTAATGTTGCTGTGAAAGACAACTTTGGTCAACTGTTTGATTGACCAAAATAAATGTGATCTCTACGGCTACTATTTCATCAAGGTGTGGACGAGTGGCAGGAGGAGTGCCAGGCATTTAAAACTTAGACTGAGCGGCAACTGGTCAGGCCAGGATAAGGGCTGCGTTTTCTTTTGCTTATATAAAGGGTTTGTGACAGGATGCAGTGTATGACTAGCTTGTGAGTGTTTTGTTTTCACAAGTTGAAGATTCTCCTTTAGTTCTACTTTCTCAACAAGACACGTGGCCCGTTTTTCTTTTTATAACAGCTGAGAAAGTAAAGACTTCCACAAAGATGGTTTTATTGGAAAGTGTCTGGAGGAGAAAGAAATTAGGGTGCTGGTCGACTCTGTGTGGACGAGAAGTCGGTGCTGAGTGTACTCCACACATAGTGTTTGCACAAACCTGCACCTTCGTTCAAGTCAGAGGGAAAACAAAATAAACACTTTAAATCTGAAACTCAGATGTCACATAGAAAAATTTACAAACACACTCGAACGTTAATACCCCCTTAATCCATGCAACAGCACAGACACAACCATTACGAATGCTCACATCCCATACCCAATTCACATCACTGTAATCCTGAGAGCACCCCAGTAGCTGCCTAGCACAGCCCGGTTTGTGACTATTGGGCAGCGCAAGGACTGCAGTTTTGATTGGGGGCCGTGCAGGAGCTGGCGAAGGGTGCCTCACCTATGGGTGAATGTGATTTCTCTGATGCTGATTGAGAGTGTAGGATCCATGCGGGGAAAGCGGCTGCCACCATGTTGACGGAGGAATTTAAACCCCCAGGCAGTCGGGATTCAAAGGCATCATTGTCACTTGGAAAATGAGAAATGGTGCCGCAGAAGTCGGCGGCCATGACCACTTTCACACTCTGCTAAACCTTCCAGCCTGAGTGTCATCGGTTCAGAGACCGGTGGTTCCAATTTACCACGAGAACCAGAGGAGAGCAGTTGATAATATGGCTTACAGTGGTGAAATGCCTTGTGGAGTTAACAAATTGGCTTCATATGATTACACTTCTCTAGTATTTAACATATCTACCATATTTTGCTATGACATCCGTACATTTTTAACTACATAGGACGAAAAGGTGTTTGCATTGTTAACTCGTGTTAAACCAAGTGCTGTTTTCATGTTCTTTAAATGTTCGTATGTTTGCACGTGTCAACGGGCACATTGTAATGATAAAGCAAACATTCACCATATCAAAGAAATTGCTTCTCAAATTAATCTGGCCTTTTGTTTTGCAGCTTGTTCTTCCCGAGTACCTCATCCATGCCTTCTTTTGTGTCATGTTTCTCTGTGCTGCGGAGTGGCTTACCTTGGGACTTAATATGCCCCTATTGGCATACCATATTTGGAGGTAATATTTTACTCTAAGGCTGTGTGAATACAATTGTTAATTGGCCTGTGGTTTACGATGCTTCGAGCTTTTGAAGAAAAAGCATATTTGCGATTTGTGAGGAGGAACGATGCTGGATACATTTTGTTAGATTGTAAAATTCAAATTGGGATCTTTATTTTTTTTGTTTACATTTCTTTATTCACATTTTTTTAGGTTACAAACAGAGGGTAATACACATGCAGTCATGGATCAAGTTTAGAACATGAATTATAGGGTTGCGGCAACAACAAATCGGGAGTACAAATTGTATTACAACTTGTCTACTATGTAGCGAGGCTACAGCCGTTGTATTGCAAGTGGGGATGAGGGAAGCCCTGTAGTGACAGGGCAGGGTTGTTTATCTTAATGGCCTCAGATTGACTCGGATGTGCATGAGGAAGGGATTGGGGGGTTAATTGGGGTCATGAAATCTCCAAATGTATCGAGTTCTGTGCCCAAGCTATTCACTGTGCAACCTTGCTTGCTTCTAGAACTCTGGTTGTCAGCCCCTCACCCGTTCAGGAAGTGCGCGTGTTGTTTGCGTAATAGGAGTATGAGTGCAGTGGTGGCGTGGGAGGGCCTTCCCGTTAGGAGTATTAGTGATTACTGGGTTCAGATCGCATGTCCGATGCAGGGGAACTGGGCGTCTGGCGGGGTTTTTGTAAGTCCCTGAGCATGGCATCCCAAGCTGTTGCCAGCGGGGTCTGGCGCAGACCCAGTGCGTCCTCCCGTTGCAGTACCACGCTTTCAGCTTGTGCCTAGTTAAGAAAAGAGCGGTGCCATGCTTCCAACGCCTAGTAATCAGGCGTTTGGCAGTAATCAGGCCTAGATCGATAAAGCGTGACAACGCTTTGTTTTGTTTTGATCTGTGGTACAGGCCCAGGATGCAGATCTCTCGTGTGTTCGTCACTGTGCGCTCAGTACAGTCTGTGAGTTGGGTGGTGACAGTGCGCCAATAAGCGACCAGGGCAGGCCAGCCCCATAGCATACGTATCAGGTTTGCATTCACTAGATGACAACAGGGGCACCCGCCATCCATGCGGTGAAAGTACCTATTGATGTTTTCCAGTGTAAGGTACGCCCTATGGATTATGTAAAGTTGCATGAGACGGAACCGTGCGTTTCTGGGTATGCGAACTGATCCCTGTAGAATTGCTTCCCAGATTTTGTCAATACAGGGATTTTGTTGGGTGGTATCCCAGTGATTTCGAAGTGAGAGTAGCCGGTGCGCCATGTGCAAGTGTAGTGAGTCAGCGAACCATTTAATTAGCCGCCTCCCTGAGCCCATGATGTGAATGTATTGTATGGTGTGGTGTATTGCAGGTTCCTGCGACATGCCGCCCCAATGTTCACTCAACTCCACTATTTGGGAGGCATGGAGCAGGAACTGCCCTTGAGGGAGTCCTTCACCCGACACTAGCGTCTGGAAAGGAATCAGCTGCCCGTCCTTGTGAAGGTCTCCCAATGTTTGTAACCCCGCTGTTTCCCATGTGGGGAGGTCCGCACTCGTGACGTAGTTTTGCCCTCTCCGTGTGCCCAGGAGGGGTAGGGCAGACACATATAGGATGCAGTCTTTGGTGAGTAATAAGTCGCGTTTAAAGCATCTATGGGCCACTGCCATCGTTAGCTGCTTCGGGGTCTTGTTACGGCTTCCCGGATGGAATAGTTGCAGAATGGATGAACTCGTCCAGGCCTGATGCTGCGTGGCCGTGTCCTGTGTGTGTTGCCTGCACATCCATCTGGCGATCCACTGGAGCTGTGCTGCTAGGTAGTAGTGTTCTATATGGGGCACTGCAAGTCCCCCCTGATCCACTGGGAGGTACAATTTGGATAGTCCGTTTGGGACAACCGGGGTCCCAAGCTATATAATACACTACACATTACAAATTTATTAAAAGGCAGAAGACACTGCGTTTTGACCCATTGGGTCTTGTTCAAATAACCGTGCCACAAAACAAAGTGCAATTTAAACTGTGAAATGAACATTGGACTAACACTCAACTGTAAAAAAAAAAAAAAAAAAAAAAACACCCAAAAAACAAAACCCATGTGTGTAATGATGTGGATTGCATAATTAATTGTACCAGTCACTTTTCATCAAGACAGATTTTGGAAACACTTTCAATTATTTATAAAAATACTAAATTAATTATCAACCAGGGATGACTTTGTATTCATAATATTCTATAAACGAAATTCGCTTGAATAATGCCTGCAATAGACATAGAAAAAGGCTTATGCAACACTCATCACATTGTCTCAGAGGGCCAATAAAATTGATCTAATAATATTACAAATTCTGTAATGCTATGCATGCATGTAATTGTCTCTGTTGATGATCCTAGCCCCACAACGTCATTGAAATGTTATTACAATCACCGCTATTCATGAAACTCCTTATATAGGAGAGTCTATCTTGCTGAACCATGATTTGCATCTCATAATGATCCAACTATCAACTTTATATAGGACTACAGTCCCATATAAAGGACCATCACAATCCCAGCGAACTATTCCAATTCATAAGAGTGAAAGATATTCTAGTTAGAAACACAGCATTTCATAACATATTGCAGTATCCATGTTAGATATCTAACATTCAATTGTGGGGCACGTCATCAGAACAATTACATGTATGCATAGCTTACTCCAGATTGGCTTGCATTACTTCACGACACGAGTGGAGAGTGTGGGAGAGTTTTTGTGTGTGTTTGTATGCATATATATATATATATATATATATATATATATGTGACACATTGTAGCAGTGCAGCTCGAGAGTTTTGTGATTGCTAACCGCATGCTGCGCATGAAAATATTGTCTCTCACATCATGACGTCAATGACCGCTGCCGTGAGCAATGATATGAATTGGTTTTGCAAGGAGTAATTTACGTGGCAGGTTGTGTCCAGCAACAATACTGGGCATAGTCTAAAAACCATTATGTTCTCAATAGAGCACACAATGTAACCATGAGTCCAGTGAGTTTGTATAACAGTACATATATGAATGTTGAAAATGTCCAATATTTTCGCTTTTTTTTTTTTTTTTTTAGTCGTGCATTTATTTAGTTAATACTGCTTAATTTTTAACTTCTATGTCTATGATCATGTGAGCATTTAATATTACTGCCTATGAGTATGCATAGTATATTTTCCATGTCTATAACATTAAGAGTATAAAGTTGTATTTAAAATGGCGCCCCACAGATTGAAAAAGGCTGTTGTACAGCTGAAACGTGTCTCTCTGTGTCACTGGGCGATGAAGGACCTGCCTTAATAAATGGATCTACATCTCCAGCTTCTGTGTGCATGCTCTCCTCTTAAAGGGAGATGGGAGGAAGTATGGATATATATATGTGTGTATATATATATATATATATATATATATATATATATATATATATATATATGATAGATATTATCTATATATAATATATATATATATATATATATATATATATATATATATATATATATATACGCTCGTATCCTTCCAGCGAATATCCACGGCACCACAGCAGAGGTCAGCGTTCAAAAATATTTATTAATACACCAGGTGCACAATTAAAGTAAAAAAAACTGACGGTCTACGCGTTTCGGCTTCCCAGCCTTCTACTGGACCATAGAGTCCTACCGTCTAGAGCGTCTATAAAGGTGCATAGTGATAGATCCTTCTTTACTTTTTACTGCTATTCAGCAGCTAGACTGTGCATCCCCCATTACATGTGATGGCAATTTCTATCGCCATTTGCCGTTTAGCCAATACATGATTTGTTACCATTGAAAGTTATTTCAGCTTATACTTAACTGCTTATATAACATGTATTGCAAATTTATGCAAAAGAAAAGAATTTTTCATTTTTTCTTTTCTTTTTGTGCTTTTGTTATCACATATTCCTGTAAAGTACAGTATAACCCCTTCAATGGACCTAAAGTGCCGATGCGTGCGTAAAGTGCAAACAGATTAATTTAATTCCACTAACAGTACATATGTAATAAATGCAAAGGATAAAATTGTTCAACATATACCCATTAAGAGAAATCCTGTCATGGCATTTCCTGAATTAAACCCAGTAACAAAATATCCAAATTGATATGAACATTGATATAAAAGGAGATATGTGATAATCTCAAAGATGATCTAAAATGCAAAGAGAGCTATTTAAAATGGCTAGTGCAAGTCAACATTATGGATCCAAGACCATTTCAGAGTAAAGTGACTAGTGCAGTTAAACATGTTGGAACCATAATTAATTCAAGGATAAAATACATGATATGGCAAAAATTCATGCTATAGATGTTTTGCTAAAACCACAATTCATAAAATACCAAAAGGGCACTATCCAATTCTAAAGACAGTAGGGAGTGAGTTGGTACATTGTCACAATTGTCATTTGAGTTAATATTCTTCTCTTGTCCTAGTGTCCCCAAAAGTGGAAACAACATTATGGGCACTCATGACAATTGTGAAAATCCATGTCCCCTATGAACCTTGACTACAATATTAGTTCATAAGGATGGTAACCGTAAAGTACAGTTCAAACCAACAACACTTGATGATTTAGAAACTCCCTGACTGTAAAAATATTTTCATAATCATAAATCCAGAAATAAACAATGTATACCCAATTATCTGTATTGCTACAAGAATTGCCCAAACTCATAAATGGGTTCTTGTTCTTAAGTCATGACAATCCTATTGCACAAAGTAAAAATCTCTCTCTAATTTGGTAAAAACCTCAATTACAAAAAGTCAATACACAATTGTACTCAAAGAAGAGATAATAACCCCAAAATTATTAATGATGTCAATCTTGTCACCAAACTCAAACCGAGATTATGTAGTTACTACAGATGTATATGTAGTTCTGCATCAAGGTTATGACCTCGTGGAGTCTCAGTGTCTATTGCCAAGATCAGCCGTGATTCCGCTCTTCGTAAACTTAATGTCCTGTCTCCACCTCGTTCCGATTGCTTGATCATTTTGATACCGGAATAGGTCAACAGGCGGCTGTCATTGGAGTGGAAGTCATGAAAGTGCTTTGCCATTGGATAGGTGAAATCTTTGTTTTTTATGGCTTGCAGATGTTGCAAGATTCTTAATTTTAATTTATTGATTGTGCTTCCAACATGTGATTTTTTTTACACGGGCACTGTAATAAGTAAACCACGAATTTGGCCTCACATGTGATGTGATTCATGATGTACTCAGTTTTGCCATTTTGGAGTTCATATTTTTTGCAGTTCTTCCCATTAATACACGCTTTACATTTTAAGCATCTCCAGAAACCGGGAGTATTGAGCCAAGTTGGAGCTGTAGGTTGTTTAATCATTCGATGGCTATGCGTTAAGATGTCGCCCAGTGACGCTGTCTTTCTGTATGTAATACTTGGATGTTGTGGAAGAGAGGTTTGTAAAGTCTCATCAAGCAAAAGTATTTTCCAGTTCCTTTGTATAATCTCTCTCAGTTCTTTGTTTTGATTATTGAAATCTATAATCAGCCGGGTTATAGTGGCCTCCTTTTTGTCTGGTTCTGGACCCTCCTGACGTGCAATTAGGAGGTCTTTTCTCATTTTGATCTTCACTTTATTCCTTGCGGTTTCAATAACTTTCAATGGGTATCCCCTGTCCAGGAACCGACCACTCATTTAATCCAGTTGGTTCTCCAGATCTACAATTTCGGAGCAGTTTCTTTTAGCCCTCAGCATTTCTCCATAGGGTATGCTCCATTTTAAATTCTGAGGATGCCCACTATTGGCATGGAGAATGCTGTTGCAAGACGTCGGTTTCCTGTACATTTTGGTACATAATTTTTGATTGTTAATGAACACTTCCACATCCAAAAATATGACATTTAACTTGCTGATAGTAGATGTAAAGGAGAGATTAAAGGTGTTGTTGTTTAGGCTTTGGATAAAGTTTTCAAAATCAGTGCAACTTCCCTCATAAATCACAAAAAGATAGTCTATAAATCTGTACCAGACTTTTATGTTGCGACTGGTTGCCAATTTCAAAATTTCAGTCTCCCATGCTGCCATCACAAGATTAGCATAGGTGGGCGCAAAAGATGTCCCCATTGCTGTCCCCTGTTTTTGATGAAAGACATCCCCTTTGAACAGAAATATGTTGTGATTGAGACAATATCTCACCATATCTAACAACATCTCTGAATGTTCAAGGTAGCTTACAGATCTCATATTCAAAAAGTGTTCAACAGCAACAATTCCCACATCATGAATAATCGATGTGTAGAGGGAAGTGACATCAATTGTTGCCATGATGAAATTCTCTTTCCATTCAACTTTATGGATTTTATTCAGAAAGTCCATAGTATCCCTTAAATACAATGGTAAAGATGTTACATAGTTCATCAAGAATATATCAATGAAACGTGATGTATTTTCAAGAAGAGATCCCTTAGAGCTAACAATTGGTCTTCCAGGTGGATTTAAAATGGATTTATGCACCTTCGGTAGAAAATATATTGTGGGGACAATTGGAAAATCAGTTTTCAGATTCATGTATTCTTCGTAATCTATTAGGCCTCGTTCTTTCCAGCCTACCAGCATTAAATGGTATTCCTTTTTCCAGATTTCCATTGGATTGTTTTTTAGTTTCTCGTAATGATCCGCATTCCCCAGTTGTCTGTTAGCCTCTTGAATGTAGTCATTAAGATTCTGTACTACGATGTTTCCACCTTTGTCAGAGGCTTTTATTATGATCTGTGGATCATCCCGTAATTCTCTTAATGATTGCTGTTCTCCAGGTGTTAAATTCACAGTCTTCTTCTTTTTCTTCTTCGGGGACCGATGATTAAGCATGGTACGGTTCAGATCTTCCACCATAATTTCTTGGAAGAGGTCAATTTTATTGCCTGGTGGAAGTTGCGGGCAAAAGGTGGATTGAGCTCTTAATCCACTCTCACCTCCTTTCCATGTCACAATGCCCAGCCGGTTGCACAGTTGTTTATCTGATTCTTGTGGCAGTTGCATTTCAATGTTATCAGAGTTTTGATCGTCTTCCAATTCGACCAAAGCTCTTAATGCCTGTATATCTTTTGGGCATAAAGATGATGTTGCCATGCTTGTCTTTTAATGGAAATGCTTGTGACGGTGGTTTACTGTCGAAATGTTTTCTTAATTTTAGCTTGCAACAGAATTTGTATAGGTCAATACGGAAATTCGGGATGTCAATGTCATGATTCGGGCAGAAAGTCAGACCTTTGTTTAATAAAATAATCTGATCTTGACTCAAGATTTTATCTGAGATATTGATGACTAGGTCCTTTTTGATCATGGTCTTAAGTTTTACTTGTTCTTTCCTCCTTGTTTTTTTGGATTTTGCTCCGTTTTCTGCTTCTTCTGATGGTGGTTTGGTTTGTCCTCTCCTCGTATTGCTCCTCTTTGTCGCGTTATCATTTGTACTAACCGCATCTCCCCGCAAAAATCCAGATTAGATATACCTGGTTCATCATCAGCTGAGCTTATGTCGGAACTGTCCACAGTACCTGAGGTCTCCTATCCGGCACATTTATCCATTAGTGCTTTGTTTCTATACAAATCAAACTTCCTCGCGAAAGTGTAGATTCGCCCATTAGCATAATCCAGACGATCTCTGTTAAATTTACTAGCCTTTCTTTTTTCCACATCCGTTTCATGTTTGTTGATCTTTTTCTCCATTGATTCAATCAAATCCTTTTTCTCATCATTAGCAGGGTATTTGTCTAATTCTTCCTCTAATTCCTTGATTTTTGTTGTTAGTAGTTCCAGTTTCCTTTCTGCATGTATTATCAGGGTTCTCATTAATTTCAGGGAACAATCATTGGTGTCAGATTGCCACTGTTTAATCAGATCAGTATCCAAGTCGTTTAAAGTAGGCATTATTAGGATTCTCAATCCTCTAGGTACTCTTTTGAATTCAATATATATATATATATATATATATCTATCCTACTGGCAGTTGCCAGTAGGTAGTTAAAGTTAGGACTTGTTTCCATATGACTTGTTTCCAAATGTAAAGCGTTATTTCTTTTGCCAATGTCTTTGGCGCCATTTGACGAATCTTCACGAATTTTTCAAAATTAGTACGATAAAATCAGTTCAGCTGCTCTGTTGAAACTTTCGGGGTGATTCGTCAAACGGTGTTCCCAAAACACTTTTCCCCATGCAATTTCCCATAGGGATTTTGAACACCACCAGTTTGGCAGAAAGGTAGGTCATGGTTCAGAAAGCGACCTTTTTGTTATTTGGTGTAAATCCATTCAGTAGTTTTGGAGATATTTAAGAAATACCATATTTCTAGAGGCACGAAACCTTCCAATCTCATGCATAGATCTGATTGTCTGCCAACACTTCAACCAGCAAGTGTTGGCAGCCATCGTGGGACTCAGCCGAGTCCCAAAGAAAAACGTGTTTAGAAAAAGAGAAGGGGCAGGGTAGGAATATCATGACCCCCTAGGCCTGGTCCTGGGGTCCCCCAGGATTCTGCCTGGCTGAAAAAGCATTAAAAAAAAGCGGCACAAATCGAGATTAATTAATGGCGAATATATATATATATATATATATATATATATATATATATATATATATATATATATATATATATTTATTTTTTTTTTTTTTTTTTTTTAAAGCGTGGTCTTCTGCGCTTGTTCAGACATGGGCCCCCAGGTGGGCCATGTCCCGGGGGCTTATTTATATTTTAAATGAGGGGGGGTGCACGAGGCCCCCCCTCCCCATGGGCAATCTTGGCCCCAGGGACCGCCACCTCCCCGGGGCAGGCGGATTTTATAAAAAAAAATAATAATAAGCGGAGTAGGGCCGCGCAGCTCTCCTCCTGAGGCTCTTATGAGCCCCGGGGAGCACCACCTTCCTAGGGCTTTATTAACAAAAAGGAGGGTGGCCGTGCGGACCCCCCACACCACCCTCTCAATTGCCCGTAAGAGCCCAGGGATCGCCATCTCCCTGGGGCCACAAATATAACAGAGGGAGCGGGACCTCTCGGGCCATGTACGGCCTTGGGGAGCACCACCTCCGTGGGGCTTTCTTACATTTTTAGAAGGTGGCGGACAGACCCACTCCCCCCCCCCGTGGGCCTTTCTCGGCCCTGGTGATCACCACCTCCCTGGGGCAGGGCCTTGAAAATTAAAGGAGAGGGGCAGCGCGGCCCCCCTCCTGGAGCCATTAATGGCCCTGGGGACAATTCCCTCTCCCCAAAGTTCATCACAGTAGTTCAAAGTCTCTCCCCTGAAAACCCATGTAATGAAAGCTAATTCCATCCTCTAAATCCTCCTGAGATATCCGAGAGCTAGCAGCTATTTGGTATATCTATGTCTGAGTCTGGGGTCAGCAAACAGTCCACAAGGTGTTCCCAGGCTCATGCACTTTCAAGCTTTCCCCACCCTCTCTTCAATTCACAAACACAGCACCCTCCAGTCCTGCCCATTTAACCAGTTCTTTTCTCCATCTAATCAGTCAAGGTCCACGCACAGACTCGTCGTGTTCTCTTGATGAGGATTCATGTATCACAGATTTGTGGATGAAGACACTGCAGGAACAATCACATTGCCGAAATTACATGCACACAAGTTCACTGGAGATATCACCTTGTGGTCCTTTACACAGCTGTAGTGAAAAATATGCACTAGACATTTACCCAACGAAGTAGAACTTACTAAGTAACCAGTAGAAAGTACTCCATTTGGGAGACATTTTCAGCTAAACTATGGACTCCTCTTCAAAAAGAAATGAGGCTCCATTCTGTCCCTGATGTTCATTTCACAGAAATTAAACCTGAACGGGAAGCACTTACACAGCAGGTGACCCAGTTGAAGCTCCACTTCTGTAAAACACAAATGATCCTAACTTCTTTGCTTGGTGAAGGCAAACCAAGTGTGTTTCCTCTTGTATTCCACATTGAAAAGCAATCTGAAATCCTTAATGGAGGTGAATGCATTGTTGATCTATTGGAGTGCAATCTAATCTTTAGTGACTGTGACAAGTGGTTTCTTTCTTGTCTTGAGAGCAAAGTCCATGATTCTCCCTTTTAATTACCCTGAGTATGCAAATGTTCAGAATCCTCTGCAACGTCTGTCCGTTTTCACCTGCCCTGTTTTACTTAGTAGTATGCGAACGGTCTCCCCCCCCCCCCCCCCTTTTTCCCACGTTGATGAACAACTTATCAAAAGGCCTCCAAAGGTATTTCCGGCAGATTTTGGTGGCGCTTTCTTGATGCAGAGGAATTGTGATGTCCTCTCCACCAAACAAACAAGCACTTACTTCATATATTTAGGAGGAAGTGCCCATGTTTCATGGAGATTCCCCTCTTTGCAGTCTTGTCCTGTTCTTTAGATGAGGATTCATGTTATCACAGTTTTATGGATCAAGACTCTTAAGGAACAATCACATTGCTGAAATTACATGCACACAAGGTCAGTGGAGACATTTCCTTGTGGTCCATTACACAGCTGTGGTGTAGAATATGTACTAGCTATTATCCAACCAGGTAGCACGTACTAATTAACTAGTAGAAAGTACTCCAGTTGTGTAGACATTTTGTGCAAAACTGTGAACTCTTCTTGGATAAAGGGCAGGTGAGGTTTCGTTCTGGCCCAGTCACTCACAAAGCTACTGACACACCCACACAGACACCCTCTCACATACCCATTCAGCCACTCCCACATACACTCACACAGCCACTCACACAGCCACTCACACAGCCACTCACCCACTCCCACACACCCACTTACAGCCACTCACAAAACCGGTCACACACCCATACAGCCACTCACACACCCAGTCACCGACCCATACAGCCACACTCCGTCCCATACAGCCACACTCCGTCCCATACAGCCACTCTCAGTCCCATACAGCCACTCTCAGTCCCATACAGCCACTCACACATCCTCTCAAAAGTTGCAGGTAGGAAATAAAATTTTAAAAAGCTTAGAAATTCACAAAAAAACAAAGGTTACCAGGATGTTGTACCTAGGAAATAACATTTAAAAACTTAGAAGTTCACTGAAAAAAACAAACGTTACAGTGACGTTATAGCTAGGAAATAGAAGGTTACAGGTACATTCTAGTTGGGCTCAAATTTCACTCGTACAAAACTAGTGAAATTCAGCAGTTCTAGTTACCTAAGCTAACTATAACTTACGCCCCCGCAATATACTGTTAATGATCTCACACAATGACATCCCAATTGACATCATCCACAGAACCATTCACACATCCACTCACACAACCATACAACCGCTCACAAACCCACTCAATCACCCATAGAGCCACTCACACACCCATTCTCTCACCCATACACCTTCTTACACAGCCACTCACTCACCCATACAGTCGCTCATACAGCCAATCACACCCCTACTCATCCACCCATACAGCCCCTCAACAGAGCCACTCACTCAGCCATACAACTACTCATGCATCCACTCACACGCCCATCCACTTACAAACCTATTCACACATCCATACAAACACACAGGTCCATTCCCTTACCCATACAGCCACTCACACACTTATACAGTTAGTCACACACCCACTTATTCACTCATACAGCCACTCACACAACCACTCACACACATATACAGACATTCACACAACCACTCACACAGATTGTATCTCTCAGTAGTACAGACGAGAATAGTAATTTAACTTATGCAGTAGCTTAGCATATATCTTTTAAGTCTCAGAAACATTGAAGAAATACTTACACTCACTGTATGATTGTCATTTGAGATGTCACCAGTTATGTCACTGACCATGTCAAGAGTGATTTTAATATGAGGTCATAAGCAGTGCATTGCGAGGGCATAAGGTATAGTTAGCTCAGGTAACTATAACTGCGGAATTTCACTGGTTTTGCGCAAGTGAAATCTTAGTCTAAAGTCCCTGTAACCTTTGTTTTTCTCAGTGAAAATATGTGTGTGTGTGTGTGTGTGTGTGTGTGTGTGTGTGTGTGTGTGTGTGTGTATGTATATATATATATATATATATATATATATATATATATAATATGTATGTGTCACAATCCTCGTCGGGTTTGAGCAAAGAAAACGGCACTCCAAGCTGTGTTCGTAGTTTATTGCAAAATCCAAAGTTTTGGCAGAAGAAAAAGCGTCGGCCTGATGAGGGTTGTGGCATATTTACAAAAAGCTCAGGCGTGAGCATCTCAGCGTGCACCCCGGCGTTCAGACAGCACGCCGGTCTACGCGCACATACTTATTTTTTTATATATATATATATATATATATATATATATATATATACTGAAAAAAAGCAAAGGTTAAATTAACGTTCTAGTTTGGTGAGAATTTTAGTGACAATGAACATTTTAAATGTACAAAACCACTGAAATTCACCAGTTATAGTTGGCTCTGGTAACTCACTCGGGCCCAAAGGTAACTATAACTTGCCCTCCCACCATGCACATTTTTCTCATCAATAATTTAATTGCAAATGTTGCAGCGATATTATCAATAATTGTCATAGAAGCTGTCATGAGTGATGTAGTATGTGGTGTAATTAGCAGTGCATGGCGAGGGCACAAGTTGTAGTTATTCCCCCCTTCGTCCCCCCCACTCCCCAAGTCCTCTCAGCCCGTGAGGACCCCATTCTCTGGGGCCACAGGAGGGTGTCAACCCAGGGCACCCACAAACAACCCGTTGGGGACCACAGGTGGAGCCCCAGGGCCCTGCGGTCCATCTGGCTCCCCGCATGCTGCTCCCACCAGACGGGAAATTTAAACATGCTCCCGTCCTGGCATGAGCAATATCTGTTCTGTCTCCCTGCAGGATTGTGGTGAGGGAAACAGAGCAGAAGTCTGTTACCAGCCGGCTGGAGCATGTTTAAATCTCCTGTCGGGTGGGAACAGACTTGCCTTCCTGCCTGCACTCCTGCAGGCAGGGAAAACATGTTTCCTACAGTCTGTCGGAAGCAAACATGTGTTTCCCTACCCGCTGTAGGCTCCGGGGCCTTTAAAGGCTCAGGGAGAGTGCCCTGTGGCTCCCTTCCTATTACAGCCCCGGGAGATGGGGCACCCAGGGCCTTTTTACTACTCTGGGGATGGGGGGGTCGTGCACCTCCCTCCTTTCATTTAACTACCCGGTGGATGGGGTCTCTGGGTTCTTTTCAGGCTCGGGAGGGGGAATTGAAACAACACTCCAGTGGGAACCGATCACATTCCGATACCTCAGGATAAAGGTCTATCACAATGAGGCAGAGCTGATTGAAGGCAAGATTAGGACGACGCTCACCTCCATACGTCGATCCACACAATTCTAGCTCGCACTCCCCCTCTCTATGATGGGACAGATTACCCCGTCAAAATTATCTTCTTTCCTACACTTCTCTACTATTTTTCAACTCTGCCAGTTCACCTTCCCAAATTCATGTTCAATAAAATGGACAGACTTCTCACTCTGCTCACCTGGGGCTTGGAGCACCCCTGTATAGCTTTGGGTAAATTGCGCCATGCCATAGATGAGCGAGATCTCGTGGTGCCAGACATGGAGCTCTATTACCTTGCTGCACAACTAAAATGGGCTTTGGGCTGGGGGCACCCGGGGACTGTGTTTTGGTTCCACCAGGTCCTGTCTGGTGACTGTTCTCCTCACTCTGTGACCCGTTCCTCGATCTCATATGGAAGGCCCGGTGGTGTCCACCCGGTTTACGTGGTCCTGAGAACTGCAACACACCTAGACAGAGCTGCTGTATGCTGGGTACCTCCCCCAATTGATGCTGCTTCATCTCCCACATACAGGGGACTGGACTAGACACCATAACTGGGAGCAAAGGGGAATGACGACCATCGGAAACTGGTTCCTGAATTGCCAGCTGCGTGACTTCCAGGATCTGATAGCTGAGTTTGATGTTGCCATTTATCAGTTCCTCTTATATGGCACAGTGGCGGCTGCGGCTTTCAGATGGACGTGGAGCTCGGAGGGACTAGAACCCTCGGAGCACAATTGTCTAAAGACTATTTGCACGGGGCAGATGCAGGCAGTCACCCTCCTCTATAGTTCCCTGCTCTCCCAAACAAAACATGATATTTCCTCCTTGCAGGCTCGCTGGACTATAGGCCTGGGCTGAGACCTGTCGGATAGAGACTTGGCCAATGTTCTCTGCTATACTCGGTGTACTTCCCTCAGTGCCCGCTTTATACCAGACGCCTAAACGACTCAATAAAATATCCCCAGGGATCCAGGCAGCTTGTCCCAGGTGTTGATTAGAAGATACTGACTTCTACCTTATCGTGTGGTACTGCCCAGTTCTTACTATATATTGGAAAACTGTGACGACCCATGTCAATACCACTATAGGCCGCAACCTTGATAGATCTCCAACTGTTTGTTTATTGGGATGGTTTCCCAAACCCCACACTACAACTGTCGCCTCCAGGTTTGCGGACCTAGTTTTCATACTGGCACACCGGCATATCTCGATGTTTTGGAAATCCCCTGCGAGTCCTACTGGGATGCCGATGGGAATAGGCCAGATGGCCAGAATGCGAGAGTGCCATCACGAACCTCAAGGTAAAAAGGGAGCGGCACAATCCAGACCATGCTCAAGTGTGGGATTAGATACTGCGGGACACCCCACAGATGGGCAGAGATGGTTGCCTACCTCGCACCCCAGATGCGGACTCAGCATGTGAGGACTGAACTATTCTCTCCCCAAAACGGAGCCCCTAAGCATGTATCTACTATAACTTGCCTTCCAGTGCATGCAAGGAGACCCCATGTAATTTATCCCCCTCCACCCTGCCCCGCATCCACCACACTGTACTCTCCCCAGCCTTTTAGTCCCTCTGCTGGATTCGACAAATATACCCCTGTGACGCAGTGCCCTTTGGTTCATTGGGTTGGACTTGTTTGTTGTTTTCTGTTCTCCCCCCTCACTCCCACCCCCTTTTCTCCTTGCAACACTTCCTTGGCCTTGCGGGACTCACTCACATCATTTGTTTATGCGATAGGAGTAGGTACTATAACTTGATAGCATATACATGGCTCCTTTGACCACAGATACAACAAAGCTACTGTCTGTAGTATTTTGCTGCATGATTTCTCACCACCCTCGCAACTACTTGGATTGACATTGTGTTTCACTGTTCCTAAAAATGTTTGTCTCATGTATATGGCAAATGCCAATAAAGTATATTTAAAACAAAACTAAAATGCTAGTAAAACAGTCACATCAGTGAATGTTTAATTATTTTCTCTTGAATTAACATTCTTACTGCAAGCATAAAAATAAAGTAGAAATGCACAAGCATGCTAAGGCCAGACCAATTGACTTTGCCAATGCTTATATTTTTGTAATTCTTATTTTAAGTTTACTTACATAAGGGGCATTAAGACATATTTAAGGGTTAGCCAGATCCTTCAGAAACAGATCCCTGTGTAGGACATTTACAATTGAGATGCTGTGACTTCTCACCATACTTCCAAAGCCTCATCTCCGCACTCCCACCTCAGCAACTTACAAATGCTATCGGCGTTCGACCTACTCCCCACACACACCCATTATGAAATCAGTGCTCTCAGCAAATGTATTTACATCAGGGGCCTACAACCTTTTCTATTATGAGAGCCACTTATGATCAATAAAAATCATCCCAAGTTACTAATATCATTAGTGTTGTAATAGTGATCGCATCAGATTACAGTTGTATCAACCCTATGTAAAATTACCTGCAGTGATCTCCTCTGCATCAGACAGGATTGCCAGCAGTAATGTAAAGAAAAGGTTTGTCAATTTGTAATGCCTTTATGTGAGCAATACATAAGTCATAGCTTAAATGCGCCTGGCACCAAGGTAATATTAGTAATAAACTTCCCTAGCGCCACATGATTTATCACTCAGACATCAACTTTAAATATATTTTGGAAATTCAACCATCCGCTTATCAGTTCTGAAAATGCACACGTTTTCGTTTCAATTACACATTTTTCAATTTTGGTATGCATATATTTACACAGGAGAGCTACTTCTAGGTAGCTGGAGAGCTACCAGTAGCTCACGAGCTATTTGTTGGAGAAACATGCTTTATATCATGATTCTCTTCTACAGTTACAGTCATCTGAGACACCCTTGCAACATTACTCACCAGTCCACCTACATACTTCCACACCCTTGTGCTCTTCAGAGCCACTCAGTTCTCTGACTTCCCCAACACTTCACCAGCAGACCGTCTCCTGTTGATTACTTGTGCTAACCTTCATATGCTCCCTCTCATCAGGATTAATTCACAAACCATTAAACCTTTTGCCATTTCCTCTAAAGGTCTTTGCTGCTTCACAACTCTTTTCATCCACTTACCATCTACCCACAGAGTTTCAAATTTGCAGTGCGTAAGGGCTCTTCTAAAACAAATATCTATTGTGGACACATCCTAACACTTTTGCCAGCAACTCTACTCCCTTTGTTCCTTAGTCTTTAACGCCTTTGCCTGTATGTCTCTTACAGGTTCTTTCCCTCCACTGTACAGAAACAACTCAAGTTACCAACTTCAACACTTCAGGTCATCATAATCATATATGCTGAAACTTCTTATAATTGACTGCTATTCTTCTGTTTTCCTTCATCTCTTTCGATGCCACTGACTCGGCTCTAAAGTGGTTCTCTTACTATCTCAGTCACTGCCCCCTTGTTCTATTACCAGAGATTATTCTCACCCAGTGCGCTAACCGTTGGTGTCTACCAAGACTCGTCCTGGGTCCACCGTTCTCTATACCCCACCTCCGTTTGTGACATAATTTCAGTTTCTTATTTCATATTACTCTATTACCTGCGATACACAAACCCTTTTCTTATTTCTTGATTTCACAGTCTTCCCCAAATCACCTGAGTTGAATTATCTCATGGCTATTCACATTGAATGGCACTGTATTCCTTCATGCTAAAGTCACCAAAACCTGTGGTCTTGTACTTCCTCTATGGCATGTGTCAGTTTGCCATATCCAATTCACTTACCTCCTGATATGCCCCTCTGCCCCAAATCTCTATATTTATATTCTCTTTAGTTCTGCCATGCAAATGGAATCATTCATTATTAATTAATTAATCATTAATCACAACTGCATGTCGGTATCTAGGTATGAAACTAAATAACATAAGCCTCCTCATCCATTTCCTCACAGCCAAAGCACTGATACTCTGTAAACTGGGTAACAAAAAAAAGTCTGCTAGTGGGTCTCCCTGAACGCTTCTTTGGCCATTTAGAACGTTAGCCAAACTTTGCCACAAGAATACTTTACAGGTGCCCCATGCATACTCCCACCTATGTTTCTCGTTTGGTTGGCTGGCTGCAAAAGAATAGGGCTCTCTACAATTTACTGACTTTGTTTTTAAGGCGGCCCACTTCATAACTCCATACCACCCTCTCTATTACTGACCTCATATAATTCTATCCTTTATATACTATGTTACAATCACAGCTTTCTGGTTTCACCCAAACACCCCTTTACTTCTTCAAGAGTCTTTTCCTTCCACCTATGTATTTATGTAGCACTGCCTGTTAGCGAAACGTACCTGGAAAGCAGCAGAGCGCTGGACAGTGGACTTGAGCCCCAGGGTATGATTTAAGAACGTACTACAAGAGGTAGGTTGTTCTAAAGTTCCTAATCTGTGGAATTAAATGCTCTTTAACAAGACGGATGAATCTTTAGTTTCTTTCTGAATTGCCGGAGGGTAGGAGCTATTCTGATATTGGTGATGATGATGTTCCAGGTGACAAAGGCAGAAAGGTCTGCTTTCGAGTCTTTTTTTTTTTTTCCTTTTTGCATTTCTTCCACTCCAGTCTGACAATGTCCTGGATTCTAGTTTGTGCTATCTACCTGAGGTGGTACATTTCTTGGCTGGGCAAGCAGGAATGCTTTTTGGATGACCTACTGTGCCCCCCTTACTGGAACTCGCTTTCTTCAGCGATCAGGGTGCTTAAAAGGGCCCTAAAGAAAATCCTTTCCAGGAACATCAAAGCAAAGATTAATTTCTGCCCTATATAAGACAACATAGTTTACTTTCACCACAAACCCTCAACATTATTAATGTTGGCCACCCATCTGTATCATTATCGTTCATCAATAATGAAGTTACTGTTCTTTTGTAAAATATTTCTGTTCAAAATGTTATGGTGGCCGAATAAACATTACTTGCAGGATTTAACCTGGTTTAGAGAGGAGGCCTACTAAATGCACATCATACCCTGAAATGTATTTACCTTTGACATTGCTTGATTGTCTTCAGTAACCTAGACTAATCATGTACTCTTTTGGGCTCATAACTGTAGTTCCGGTCTAAATTATTTAATTTTCTCTACAAATATAGGTGAAGTAGTCGATCAGTCAGTTCTCCAAATGATTTGTGTCCAAAACAGTAAATGAGACTGCTTGTCTCCTTCTAATCTTTTACAAAATAGTCCAGTAGTGTCTGCTAGATAGCAATGCCAGCCAGTAAATTGAGTTCAGTAGCACTGCATTTATAAATAGGAAAGACAACATGTGAAATAGTGACCAAAACTATCTTTGTCTGGGATAGAGAGATCCATTTTTACTTGAAGGATAGAAAAATGCTTTAAAACCGTTTTCAGTGTTAAAGGGAAAACAGTCAGCAACGTTCATCAACTGTGTGAGCCAGCAAGATGGCTCAGTGAATTAACACTTAGTGTTGACATCTGATGTGAGCTACTTGTCATGATTTAAAATCCTACCAAGACTTCTCTGGCCTTCCCTCCTTCTGAGGCCAGTAAGTAATTGAATACAATGTTATTTAAACCGCCTTTAGAATGGCAGACTTGCAGTATGAATCGCTGTAATTATTTGTTACAAAATATACAAATTGTTAGGTTTAGAAAGTTACATAATTGATGCCTAATTTGACCAGATGTTCCTTAGCAATCTCTTCAATTGAAGACCGATTGGTTCAGCACTTTTTCCTCCACTCTTCATTTTGAATTTGTAGAGCACACTTAAATTGAAATGGTCGAAGAGCATTGAGTACTGGGAAGTACAAGAAAGGAGCCGGTTTAACATGTGGTCAGGTGCTGTGAAATATAGGCTAGATCTTCGAAACATCCTCGTCAGATCCTTTTCGACAGTCTGACAGTTCCTTTCCAAAGACGCGTTCAACTTCAGTAGTTCTCAGACAGTAAGGAAGGATATCCCAAATTTGTGTGGTTAGCCTGTGCACATATTTTTAATGGAATTTTGAAACTGCAGATATTGTATGTTAGCAAGGATCTAGGGAGCTTGCAATGGAGCAGTTCAGCTTGTATGAAAGTTGTATCTTGACATGTATGAGAGTTGGATCTTGATTTAATAAGTCCCAGGTGCACAATACAAAATAGTTTGAACTGACAGTAGCTATAGAAATATCCACAGTGTTCCTAGATAACAACCAGTTTTGCAATGCCAACAGGTCTGGATTATAAATAAGAGTGCCTCTTCAGTCAGTGATGTGTTTAGGTATTTAATAAGCAAACACAAAAAGGGCTGCCCCTCACGTGGGTTCCTACAGTTTCCTACAGAATTATGCTGAGATGCAACACCAGTGGGGGCATCTCATAAAAAGTTTCGGACTGGCCTCACACACCGCCCGGTGTCATGCTTCATCATAGGCTGTCCTCGCCCTCTAAAAACTTCGTTTGATAGAGGGCGGGCATACACCTGGAGACAGGGATGCACTTCTACAACTAAGTGATGGCCGTGTGAAAGTGAAAGGTGATTTAAAAACCATCACACCTGTCACTCAACAGTGTTTTATTCAGGGAACAGATGTATGGTATTAAAATAGGTGTACGGTGATCTGGGACATTATTCTCCCTTCACCGTATTAAGTGTGGTCAACATGTTTCTGCGTCAGTGTCCCCGTAGGGTACGTCTCATTCGTCAGGACCAAATGGGTTTATCCTTTTTGCCCGCCCTCTATCAAACGAAGTTTTTAGAGGGCGAGGACAGCCTATGATGAAGCATGACACCGGGCGGTGTGTGAGGCCAGTCCGAAACTTTTTATGAGATGCCCCCACTGGTGTTGCATCTCAGCATAATTCTGTAGGAAACTGTAGGAACCCACGTGAGGGGCAGCCCTTTTTGTGTTTGCATATAAGATTGGAGGCTGGCTTGCCCTTTGGCCCCGTGCCTCTAGTTCCCATCCTCAGCCCAGTCTGAGGTAAGTGTGTGTGTAGGTATTTAATAAGTCACAATAAAAACACTAACTCATCTTAGCTCTCATACATCCACCCCTGACTAATTTCTTGCATTCACCCTCTGACACAACCACAATAAACTGGAACACAAACTCAACAACATATGCATGATAAGTTAAAAAAAATCTTTTTTGAAAAAGAACACCTGCTGCTACCTAAACATGACAGACACATGCCTGCAGTAACAGATAAAATTAAACAGAACAGCAGGTGGCAGTACTACGATGGTACTGTACACGATGTTTCATTGTTGTGAAGCATTGTAGATGCAATGAATGAATGGTAGGCAAGCAGCCAGTAAGCACTGTCTGGGGAGCTGTAGTGTGCTCTAAAAATAATGAAAATTAAAAGATGAGAAGGAAAGAAATTGGAAGAAAAAATTAAAAACTGAAGGACTGACCTACTAGTCCTGACACTGAAGTGCACTCATTTTCAGGTGGATGTGCATTTGGTCAGAAAGATTTCGTCACTCACCAGGCAGAAGAGCCAATATCTGAAGTGACTGACCCATGGTCCTAGGCTGAATATTATCATGGATGCAAGCGGGGTGCTTGTGCCATTGATTCTATTTCCCTGTGAGTGACGCCATGTTTCTAATATTTTTCCATCTATTTTTATTTCCAATATTTATATATAGCTGTATCTATATAGCTATATATCACTTTATTATATATATATATATCTGTAATGTAGTAGTAATATTTTTTTATGACAAAATCCTGGCAAACAAGTAAGCCTGTCAGAACTTTCGAAGAGATTCTAGCAAGAATAATTACAGTTCTACCTCGAAGGTTTGTCAAAGGGGATAATCCACACCAAAATCCATGCCTACAATGGTAATAAGTGAGATTGGTATGCGGGCTTAAAACAGTACAATAAAAATCCACCCTTAAAGGCTAATTGGCTTAGCGTGCTAAAAACATATCAGAGATACGATATCTGGAATTTCAGGCCTATAGTAGGCTTTATCATTGCTTTTCATCATTTCCAATCAGGCCTACTATATTGAGCATAAGCTTCCCCACAAATCACCATCAGGTACACTGTGATAAAATTACAAATATGGTCACAATTATAATTGTCAAAAACATATAATTCCCTTCTAATAAGGCATTAAAGGATTCACATTCAAGTCCTCTTTCCTCATGATTTGTTCAATTAGGTCACCAACACAAAAACCCTTACTAACTATAGTAATCGCAGATATTGCTTTTAACAAAATACCTGCCTACATGTGTTGACCACAGTGTAATAACAACCCATTAAAAGCCTATTGTCTTTAACGCATGCTTTTCACAATAAATAAGTCAGGCCTCCTGGCTTTCTCATAACTTTTCATAATATACAGATCAAACCTATGAAATCTGACGTACATTTCCCCCCAAAAAACCAGTAAGGCCTAGAGCCTTTATCATTGGCTTGACGCCATAACCAGCACAGGCATACTGAAGTGCTTATATGCAACCATCATACATGCAGTTATTAAATGATAAATATGTGCAAAATTACAGTTGGAAAAACAATCTATAAACTCTATTAAAAATGACTAACGAGGATTATCACAATAAAAAGCTTCCACCCCATGGGTTTTTCACAGTGGATGATGAAAACCAAATTCCTTGCCTACTATGGCTATCTGAGAGATTTTATGTAGCAAAATGCCTGTAACACAGCATGATAACAATTCACAATTAAAGGTCTCTTGGCTTTAACAAATGTGTTTCCGAATAATTAAACTAAGCCTGTGCCATAACATTTTACAATAATGTTATGTTAAAAGCATTTCTAGAGCGCACGTACATCAAACGATTTCATGGCGCTGGGGGGCGGAGAGGAGGGCAACAGGAAACTAGATTAGGTCACCATACGCTTGAGTAAACAGCCGAGTCTTAAGCAATTTTCTGAACTGTGCATAGGAGGTCACCGACCTCATCTCCACGGGGAGGGAGTTCCAAAATTGTGGAGCCAAGACAGCGAATCTTGGGCCTCCATGCTTCTTGCGTTTGAAGGAGGGAGTCACTAACAGGTTCAGGTGGGAGGACCGCAGGTCTCGAGAGGGGATGTAGCGTTGGATCCTGGAAGAAATGAAGGTTGGGCTATTGCCATGAAGGGCTTTAAAGATAATGCATCCCAGCTTAAATGCACACCTTTTGGCCACCGGAAGCCAATGTAGATTTTTCAAAAGAGGTCTAATGTGCTGCCTCTTAGGTAAGTGGAAGATGAGTCTGGCGGCTTGATTTTGCACAACTGAAGACGTCTCAGTTGGTAGGCCGGGATGCCAACATACAATGAATTGGCATAATCCAATCGGGAGATAACCAGGGTCAGAGCTTCCCTGGACAAGAATCTGCTGATCTTCCTTATTCTCCGCAGTTGAAAAAAACAGGCGGAAACCACTGAGCCGATCTGAGCGTTCAATGACAAGTCGTTGGCGATCTTTATACCCAAACTTTTGGCAGAACTAACTGGCACCGGGGACTTGCCCAAAGAGGAAGGCCAAACGTTGGAATGCCACGGGTTGGCAGAGCCACCCGTAAGAATCAGCTCAGTTTTATCGGGATTCAACTTAAGTTGGTTGTTATTCATCCAATCACTTATAAAGATCATGGTGGCTTGAAAGTTGAATGCTGAGGATGTTGAAGAGTTGATATCGAACACCAATTGAAGATCATCAGCATAGTTGAACGTTCTTATCTTTCTTTCTCTCAAAGAACGGATAAGGGGGAGAAGATACAAATTAAAAAGGAGCGGCGAAAGAGAAGAGCCCTGGGGAACCCCACAAGTCAATTCCCTTTTGTTGGAGGAAATGTTGGCAAGGCGCACCGCTTGCTGCCGGTTACTAAGAAAAGAAGAGAGCCACTTCAGCGCCAGACCCTGAATCCCTGCGTTTCCGACACGGTCGATCAGAATGTCATGATCGACCGTGTCAAATGCCGCTGACAGGTGCAGAAGGACCAGGGCCTGGGAAGCGCCATTGTCTGCTCCCTCTCTAAGTTCATCCAAGACAGTCAAAATGACAGATTCCGTAGAATGAGCAGGTCTAAACCCTGCCTGATGGGAGTCTAAGACTTGAGAATGTTCAACAAATGAACTGAAACAGTGTGCCGCATGCGCCTCGAGAACTTTACCTAGATAGGGCAGCAGGGAAATGGGGCGATAATTACTAAGAACTGACGGATCCGCACCCGGTTTCTTCAAGATAGGAAGGATTTCCGCATTCTTAAATATAACTGGAACAATGCCAAGGTTAAGTGAATTGTTAAGGAATGAAAGGGCGGGGGGATCAGGACAGATGGTAAAAGCTTCTCTAAGTACGTAAGGAGGACAGCAGTCAATAGGAGAACCAGAGCCAACCTTTTTCAGTAGATCAAGGAAGGTCTCCTTTGAGATTGGGGGGATTAAATCCATCCGGGCTAAATTCTGACAGGTATTTGAGTCGGGTGTGAGAAGAGTAGAGGAGGGGATGCTGGCTTTGATGGCAGCGATTTTCTCGGTGAAATGAGTTAAGAGAGTCACATAGGGACTGTGAGGGGGCTGGCTTCAGCATGACCCTATCTGGTTTAGAGAGCTCATTTACTATAGAGAAGATCTCTCTGGATTTATTAGTCGAGTTAAGAATTTTATTAGAGAAGTATTCTTCCTTAGTATGGACGATCTCTTTTTTATAATCTTTCAAGAGGGTTAAGTATGTGGCCTTCTTGTCGGTAAGATAGTGACGTCTCCAGCTACGTTCTGCCTGTCTTAAAGCAAGTTTCTTGTTTTTTAAGTTGCGCATCATGGGGTCTCAAGATCTTAATTTTCTTGAGAGGAGCGACAGTCACTTGCCCGCTCAAGCCACTACTTGATGCTCTCTGCCTGGGTCTGAAATGCCTCCTGTGCGGAGGGGCCGTGTCAGTTAGAAGTGAGCAAAAAAGATCCATGTTCGCACGTCTCCAGTTTCTTGACATTAGATTCGCTTTAGGTTGGGGTTTGGAGGCAGGAGCACCAGAGAGGGAAAAAGTTATAATATAAAGAAATCCGACTACGACTTTAGACATAACTTCTACCAGTGAACCAATCAGGCCAGCACCCTTTATCATTGGCTTGTCACCATAACCAACTCAGGCCTTCTGTATTGAGTGTAAGCTTTCTGACTAAACAACCATCGAAAGGATGAGACGGGGAGGAAGATCGTTTGCACACGTAGTACCGAAGTTGTGGAACGATCTTCCACCCAGTCTCAGAGCACTGGAAAATAAACTTTCCTTCAGGAAGAATCTTAAGACATGGCTGTTTCCCCGTTAATGTACCAGAGGCCCTACTCTCGGCACAGTACTCACCAGCGCGGGGAAGCCTTCGGGTAGCCATGCGCTTTACAAAACATAAGCATACAGTAACAAAATTAGAAATTTAAACCACATTACAGTTGGCAAAGCAAAATACAGGTCTCCTAAGAGGACCTAACAATGATTATCACAGTGCAAATATTCTATTCCCACAATTTGTCATGGGGTAATCAACACTAAAACCCTTGGCATGGTCATAGGTTTGCTACATAACCCACAAAGCCTCCTGTATTGAGCATAAGCTTTAACATATTACCACCAGAGAAGAACAAACACCAAAATTACCTAATTATCTAGGAGATCTTGTTTGATAACCTCACAGTGGCATTTGTTTGATCTTAAAGGGCAAGACCGAAAGGTCAAACACAATAGCTTTGCTTGATAAAGAGCCTGACTGGAGCAGCTGTATGAACAAACGATCACAGCTTTTAAGAGGGGTAAGCCTTTTTCTGTGGAAGCACACAAAAGATAATGTGTGAAAATCTGCATCATCTACAGTATTCATTTGTTTTGATCATATTAAAATATTTGTTTCCACCACACTTCAGAGTTACAACAAACGTGCTTCATTTGTGCTTTCCTCATTCTGAGATATTTTGAAATATTTGTACAGTTCATTTACTGGCATTAAACTTTTGTTAAGTGCTGAAAAAGTAACCTCCTAAAGCCTTTGCATCCCCAGTACCCAGCAAGATTGTCACATAAATCCCCTCCCTTTGCAGCCAGAGGGAAAACCATTTAAATGCCAAGATCTCTGGAAGACAGGGCATAACATTTGACCTCTGTCTTTGTACAGCAAATGTGACAAGATCAAAACAAAATTTAAAGGCCTATTTATTGCTCCTTCACTTCAGAACTCCAGCATCCACTTTATAAAGCTAATATTCATTCATTCATTCAGCATGGTTATTTTGGCAGTGCTTCAGCCACCCCCCCGATGCTTGCTTCCAGCCCCTATGGCACGGGCTTGAAATTGAGAAAGAGGATCGTTTAATTTATGCTATCACTAAGGAACACTGTCCAAAATAAACAAGCTTGTAGACAGAACATTGTTCCTCACAGGCATGTGAGACTGATGTACTGCAGGGATAGTTAGAAGCAGTCAAGCAGAATGAGGGAAGGCATAAAACCTTTTCAAAGAAATACAACACATTTACTGCTGTGAACTAGCATACAGGAGACATCTGAAAACAAATCTACTTTCCTGGAGTGCCTCACAAAAAAGAAAAAATATTTCCCAGACAGAAAGCACTCATGGAAGAATACAAGGAATCAGTCAGACAGGTGGTAAACAGACTGTGCTCCATGGAGGCGCAAGGACATGCTGAACAACCTAAAAGAAATAAAGCCAGCAAATAGCAAGCAAATGGAAGTTAAACAAGTATTGGCATAGCCAATAGGTCTCGCCTTTGGGACCTTATAAGTGTTTAGCCATGCAACACTTGATGTTGTTGCACCAAGGATATTGTGCTGGATAACTAAACACTTATAAGGTCCCAAAGGCGAGACCTATTGGCTATGCCAATGCTTGTTAACCATGAGTTTGTTGTTGTCATTGACATTTTCCTTGTCTCCTGCAGCCTACAGCAAGGGTTAGCCCACCTCAATTATTGGCTGACTTCACTTAGTGATAGCATTCTGCTCTTTCACAAGCCACACATCTCAACACAAAGTAGTTCCCTTCAGTGCTAGAGACTGCCAGTGCGATCTTTTTGAGAACATAAATGTTTGCTTTTAGCCCGTGAATTTTTTATGTTGACGAGGGCCCCTGCAACAGCAAAGTTCTATGAAAACCATTTCTAAACAAGAATTGACAAAGCCAAAAGACTAGCAACCCCCGCCAAACCTATTGGCTTTTGTCTTCATCATCAGCCTTGAACCCAGAGGAAGTAAGAGCGAAATGATAGGTTCACACTATAAAAATACTTCATAATACAAAACAAGTCTGACAGAGTGAGATAAACAGAATGTGTAGGGTGATGAAAGTGTGAGTCAGTAACTGGAATCCAGGTTACGCATCCTTGGCTCCTAAGAACGCCTTTGGGACACTGCACTCTTCATTTTTTTCCAATAAACCAAAGCAGTGGTGGGCAAGAGACTGAATCCTTCGCTAATGCCGACATAGCTGGAATCCTGCTTTCGTGCAGACAAACCCCGTTAATGTCTCGGAAACCTGAACCGCCATCACCGCATTCCCAGAGTCCCCGAGGGGGTAGGGGCCAGCTGCCAGTCTGCTCCCCGGGACCCCGTATCTGGAGAGAGCCGGAACTCCCGCGCCACGTGCCCCAGTGAAACGGGGGGTGGCGGGGTCAAGACTGGGGAACGCAATGGCGTAACATAGGCCCCCCGCAGCCCCTGCGGTGGGGGGGTGGAGGCCAGCTCCAGGCCCCCACCCCCCTCAGCACAGTACACTGGTCTAAGGGGTCCTGCCTGACTGAGGGGGGGGGAGGGGAGAGGAAAGGTCCGTTTACTTTCTTTGCGGGGGGAAGAGGGGCCTCAAGTTTTGTTACGCCACTGAGGGGAACGGTCTAGTGGCCGACGAGCACCACTGAAGCCTGGGGGTCTGGGTGGGGTTGTTGACAGTCCGGGTTTGACAGAGTAGGCCCACTGGCGCGAGAGTCTGCGCAGGCACAATCTGCGAGGGGGCGGGATTCTGAGAGGCACCAGCCCCGCTGAATAGGACCAGGGCCTTTGCATGCATCGGGCCAGCGGCGGGCGAGTGGGTGAGGGCCGGAGCAGTACAGACACTGAGGTGCCTGCCACCGAATAGGCCGGACGCTTGCTTCATGCCAGGAACCTCCACCTCCCCCAGAGACATCCGCGGGGTGATAGCTGACACTTAAAATACATTTGAACAGACCTCCCAAGTCTAGAAACAAACTCTTTCTTTCAGGGCACACACGGTAGGGACTAGCATATTTGGCAGGGCTTGGTTAAATATCGAACAAAAGTAATATTAATGTTTTTTTGAGTCAACAAAATGGATGGGGGGGGGGGGGGTGGCGGCGTGGCCTTTCCAGATTGGCACAATTATGGTGTACATTCGACTTCAGAATGCACAACCTATGCAACGTTGGACATGCTTGCATCAAGATGCGTTCGTATACGCGTGAAAGTGTGTAAGTCGGTGGGGACTTGTTGCACGAAGAAGCACCGGCGCCCTCTAACGTGTCATGGACAACCAAGCAGAGGGCTGGCCATTTTGGCCCTTTCTAGAGCATGGGTTCCTAACATAGGCCGAATAAGGCAGACCCATGCCAGATTTTCAAGCCGTACAAGTTAAGACACACTGACACATAATGAATCTAAATAAAGATACGGCATGGATCCAGCCCACAACATCCCTCCCGCTCACCAGTCCCAGGGTGAACAGATGGCTCCACTTTCCCCCTCCTGGCTTTCCTTTTACAGAGCAGCATGGGGCCTGCTAGCGCAATTGGTTCAGCTGAGCCAATTTAAGACAACCCCCAGAATGCACTGCTTCACGGAATGAAAAGGCCAGGACTGGCAACAGTGTGTCCCGGATGCAGGGAGTCATTTGGTCGCTTTAGTTGTGACTGACTGCAATTTCCGTAATCTACATCCTCAACACAGCGACACGGACATGGGTGATCAGGAGGCCAGAAAGACCAATGGCCAATTAGTGCTTAATTTGAGCCGGTGGGTCCACCGGCACTCATTTTTGGGAACCAGCAGTTATTTTTTCTTCATCAGACTTTGAAACGTGGCAGGAGACAGAAAAGCACACAAGGGGAAAGAAAGCGGAAGAGAATGAGGGGAAATAATGACAAAGGTAGAAAGCAGGTACAAGAAAGAACCTGCAGGATTGAACTAAAGGGGCAGAAAGTGTTTGGGTGGATCAAAGAGGCGTGAGGTGGAAACATCGCCTTGGCATTCTGCAAGCTGACATTCGATAGCGACGCATGTAAGCTTAAAACTTTGGGCTCAGCACTTATTCTCTTACAAATTAAGCACTGCACATGCACAGCCCGTGGTCACAACGAAGCCTACTGGCTTGATGTCACCAAGGACGCATTGCTGTTGTATTCCGATGTCATTTGACAGATCTTTGTGTTCGAGCCTGCCATTGAATCAACTGAAGGCAGCAATGACTACATCTCCCAGAATGCATTAGGTTGTTAAAACGAAAAGCCAGGGCTACAGCATCATTGTATCCTCGGTGACAGGGAGTAATCTGGTAATCTTGCAGCAAACAATTTACCTGGGGCAAATTTGCTAACCCCGAGCACAGACCTCAAGTGTCACTCGGACAGTTAGGGGTCAGTTTGACCAGTCACTCGCACAAAGCAGCATCTAGTGCGGAGGGCGTGACCCTGTCACTCAGACGTGAAACTCATCTGTATACAGCCTAGGGCAGCTTCGGACGCAAGCAGGTACAAGGGAAGCCACCCCAACCCAAGGGGCGCAATCCATTAAGCCGGTCTACTTGGCTATCTGGGGATATGGTGGCTGCTTCATCCCTTCTGTGCATGTTTATAGCATGTTGCTATTTAAATCTGGACTGGTTTAATTTTTTCTATTTTACGTTTATTGTGACCGTTTTTCATCATTTATTTGACTGCACTCACTACCCGTGTAGTCATTCTGCTCCACGCATGTCAAAAGTGGAATAACAGGGCAAGAACCATTAAGAGGACCTAGACTTAGTCTTATGAAAAAAGACCCCCGCTCCCAAGTGGTGCCACGGTAAGTATGCTGCAACGCGCTACTTGATTTAATTTATGTACCACGGAAATAAAACATATCTCACGGGTTTCCCGAGTCTGTGCACGAGTAGCTTATCAACTTCAGTTTTTTCTCGTCTGAATTTGTAGTCCTGTTAAGCCGGTTATAAAATGAGGAGTTTTGGGCTCTGTAGGCGCAGGGACACGGAGCTCACTAAACTCGGGGCCAAGTCCATCAGTTAACGATGTAAATAGTTCTAACGCTAGACCAAGAATTTTCTTAAAACAACGGTAAAGTGTTATCTGTTTTCACTGCTACTGGCACACAGAGCAGCTCAAAAAAAAAAACTAGTCATATGCTTAGTTCCATGTAACGGAATACAGAGACAAGCAGCCTTTGTACACGCAGCACAGCGTGGCACTGACCCGTGCCGGATCAGAGAGGAGCGGGGGCAAGCGAGCGCGGCAGCGTGCTGAGCTGACCACACGCATCGTGCCTGAAACGTGCGGATAACCGCACGGAAAAGGCCATTGTGCACGAGCGAGTGGTCAGCTTTCAAAAGCCCCTTACATAAAGTCTCGCAGAGCAGCGCTTGCGCGCTACTCGAGGCTCGACCTAAAAACACCAAGCCCATTTTAAGTAATCAATGGAATGCATTCTTAGGGAAGCTGTCGTCCTGTCCCTCAGTATGTCTTTGCAACCAGATAGCAGTGCTGTCTGGTAGGCTTCGACCTAAAGGGGCAGCTAGATTTTTAGGTCTCACCTAGCGACGCAGCGCATGCGCTGCTCGCCTTGGCGAGACCTATTGTCGGTTTGGTGGGCGAAGGGGGACAGGACATGTGCACGCGTACGTCTGTCTAACAGCTTAGCTGAAGACGCAGCATATGCACGCGCTTTGCTTTCGTTGCCGCACGATATTTACTTTCGCTTTGTGCACGCGTACGTCTAACAGCTTAGCTGAAGACACAGCATATGCACGCGCTTTGCTTTCGTTGCCGCACGATATTTGCTTCAAAAGGAAAGAAATTGACAAAAAATGCTTTTCTATTTCTTTACTTTTGAAGCAATCACGGCACCCGCGCTTTAGCTTATGGTGTTTAAAGTTAAAGCGCAGTGCCGTGATAATTGCTTTGTAATTGCAAATGCTTGTTTAAATAATTTTTACTGAGTATACACATCAGTAACAAGTAGTGAGGTTTGAGGCTAAACGAGCCGTGACCACTGGAGGCCGCTGTTGCATCATATTCAGCTTTTCGTCTTTTCCAGCGCAATCTTCAGGCCCTGGGGTTGTGTTGCATAAGACAGCTGCGCTATCCCTTCTGGGAGCCTCCTCCTTGTGTTGACCCCGGAGGCAGCAGCAGGGTCAGGGCATGTGCTATGTGTAGGAAAGTGGCTCTGTATATACTGTACCCAAGTAAGGTTCAGGGTGTACAGAGTCCACAGTCCCCAGAGGGTTGACAGAGGCTAAAGTTAGATATAACCTTACTCTCCAAAGTGGTAGCTTGGTCGAGCAGTAAGGCAGTATCAGAGGACAGTGTAAGGCATTTGTTGTACACACTCAGTCAGCAAATGAAGCCACACACTCAAGAACTGAACTCTAGGCCAATGGTTTGTATATAAAAAAATATATGCTTGTTTTATTTTAGAACCAACAATAGGATCAAAATATACTTTCTCAGTATGAGATGCTTTGGTTATTCACCTTACAGATAGGCAATAGACTTTTTGATAGTAGTTATCACAGTTGGTGCAAGAGGCAACACAGGGTCAAATTCAATGCAACATTGAGCTCAATGGAAAATTATACTTAATTACAATTGATTACTTTGCAGAGCACTTTTCTAACCACAGGACTGGATCCTGGATTCAGTCCTGGGACACTTCCTGTAAACAGGTAAGAAAAAGCGTTTTGGTTATTGTAGTGATTTTTGAAGAATATTACTATATTTCAAAAGCTGACACTTAGAAACTTTTCTGGGTAAAATTACCAATGTTATCCTATGAAAGGAAATACAGTGTGCAAGCAAAGTATGTTTACGTTACTTTTGTAATCCAGTGCTGGACTCCTAGGTTCAGCACTGGGACATTTACTTAAAACAGGTAAGTAATTACGTTTTTGTAGTTTGTTCGATTTTTAAAGAATATTTGTAAAAGACAGAAATCGACACTTAGAAGAAATTTCACAGAAAACCAGTCAATGGATCCCTATGAAAGAAAAGTGAGTTAACGGTAAGTAACGTTGCGATTACTTTTTAGGGCCAGTGTTGGGCACTCGGGTCCAGCACTGAGGCCCCTCCTAATACTAGGTGAGTATTTTCGTTTTCGTGACTCGGTTGATTTTTGGTGAATATTCTAAAGTTTCAGAACTCCACACTTAGAAGAAATTTCGCAGAAAACCAGTCAATGGAACCCTATGGAAGAAAAGTGAGTTATCGGATTTCGGGTAAGTACTTGACTGGCAGGGTTAAGGTTCTGGGTAAGACTCAGGGGTCCCCCAGGATCAGGTAAGTACAGTTTTTACACCCTCAGCGGCACAGGGGCGGCCGGGTGCAGAGTGAGAAGGCCCAATGTTATCCTATGGCAGGCGGGGGCCCCGGGTTGGTGGCTGCTGGCAAGCAGGCCACGCGACTGTGGGAGCTGGGCTCCTGGTCACTTGCTCAGGGCAAGTAGGGAAGTAGGTTAGGATAGAGGTTGCACTTCCAGGGGCACTCGGGCGGCTGGGTGCAGGGTGCTTTGAGCCGTCGGGCGCTCAATGTTAAACAATAGAGGTCGTGAAAGGTGAAGAAAGGCTGCAGGCTCGGGGACGGTGATTCTTCAGGGACGACCAACACTTCAGGAGGTAAGTTGGGGTCTTGGAGGATAGGTAGACACCCAGGAGTTGGGCACAGGGGGCCGTGGGGCGCCGGGTGCAGGGGTGTCTTTTGAGGTCGGGAAATCTTACCCCCTGCTGGTCGCGGTTGGAGGGGTCCCTTGTCCTGAGGCTGCAGGCGTCGTCTGGGTCGTCGAGGAGGGTCCTTGGCCACTGGATTCCAGGTCAGAATCGCCGGGGGACGTCCTCGAGGTCTTTGGTCACTCAGGCACAGGCTGGACTCGGCGGGTGCAGAGTGTGCAGGTTTCGCGGCTCCGTGCCAGGGCCGGGTCTTTGGTAGGTTTTCTTTGAGCAGTACCACTGCTCGTGGGAGTCCCTGGGTCGAAGGCTGTAGCACAGAAGTCAGGTCCTCCGGGGTTTGTGAGGTTGCTGAGGCCGGGATTCCGCAGGAGCAGGTTCAGAGGTCGACAGGCCGGTAGGGCTGGGGCCAAGTCAGTTGTTGTCGCCTCCTTTTAGCAGCTGCACGGCTGGTCTTCTTGCTTCGTCTTCTCTTCTTGTTTTCGGATTTGGGAACTCCGGAAGGAAGGTTCAGGGAGCCCCTAAATACTAAATTTAGGGGTGGTTACAGGTAGGTAAGGGCAGGGACCAATGGGTCCCTTCCCTGGGGTGGGTACACCCCTATTCTGTTCCTCTCCAGTGGGAGGGGGCAGGAGCCTGTCCCTGGTTGGCCAGGTCCCCCATCCTCAAGATGGCGGGGACTCGAGTTAGTGCTTCACCTCGCCTCCCCCACCTTAGGGGTGGAGTTGGCAGAGGTGGGCACAACCCATTTCCTGCTTCTGGTTTTCCCGCCGGTTCTCCCGCCAGGAGTGGGGGTAGAACCAGTGGGGACCAGTTTGCTGGAAGCAGCAAATGGTCTGGGGAAACTCCAAAGGCGGCAGGCCTTTGAAGCTCCCCCTGCCCATCCTGGGGAGGAGGCTTTGGCACCTCGTCCCGGGATGTGCATTGTTTCAGGCCCCTGAGAGCAGAGGCTCTCGACCCAGGGGTCCAGAAACATGTCTGGTGGTGGCAGCCTGGGCAGCCACTCAGTCCGGACACTGGAGGTCGGGTTGGTTTCAGGGGGCATCTCTAAGATGCCCTCTGGAGTGCGTTTACATTAAATCCCACACTGGCATCAGTGGGGGTTTAATGTGCTGAGAAGTTTGATACCAAACTTCTTAGTCTTCAGTGGGGCCATTATGGTGCTGTGGAGTTCGTAATGACAGACTCCCAGCACCATATACTCTTAATGGCAGCACTGCACTTACAATGCCCAAGAATGGACTTGGGCACTGTAGGGGCACAGGGCTCATGCCTCTATGCCCTCACCACTGGCATAGTGCACCCAGCTAGAGGGGTGGCTGACCTAGGCCAGGGCAGTGGCTTGTAGGCATGGCACACAGGGATGTGAGCCATGTCGACTCTTCACTTTTGTTCTGCACCAAGACACGCAGCCTGCAAAGGCAGTGTGTGTGTGTAAAGGTGCAGGGTCCCTAAGGGTGGCACAACAAGTGCTGCAGCCCTTAGGGGCCTTCCCTGGTCACAGTGCCCTGGGTACCCATGGTACCATTTACCAGGGGCTGACCTGTGGCCAGGGATGTCAATTGGGTGTAGGTATCAATGCAATTTTAGGGAAGGAACACAGGCCCTGGGTACCTGGTTGGCAGGAGCCCAGGGCACACTCAGTCAAAGTACATCAGCCATTCAGCAAAAAGTGGGGGCATACCATGTAAGAAAGATGGCACTTTCTCACACAACTCCCCCAAACGAAAGATGATGAGACTAACCTTGCCCTATGGAGTCTTCATTGTCTAAGTGGAAGAACCTGGAAAGGCCATCTGCATTGGCATGGGCAGTGCCAGGTCTGTGTTCCACTTCAAAGTCCATTCCCTGTAGGGAGATGGACCACCTCAACAGTTTTGGGTTTTCTCCTTTCATTTGCATTAGCCACCTGAGAGGTCTGTGGTCAGTTTGAACTAGGAAGTGAGTTCCAAACAGGTAGGGCCTCAGCTTCTTCAGGGACCAGACCACAGCAAAGGCCTCCCTCTCAATGGCACTCCAACGCTGCTCCCTGGGGAGAAGCCTTCTGCTTATAAAAGCAACAGGTTGGTCTTGGCCTTCATCATTGGTCTGGGATAGGACCGCTCCTATCCCTAGCTCAGAGGCATCAGTCTGCACAATGAACTGCTTGGCATAATCTGGTGCTTTTAGAATTGGTGCTGAGCACATTGCTTCTTTCAGAGTGTCAAAAGCCTTTTGGCAACAGACTGTCCAGTTTACTTTCTTTGGCATCTTCTTGGAGGTGAGTTCTGTGAGGAGTCACAATGGACCCATATCCCTTCACAAACCTCCTGTAGTACCCAGTCAAGCCAAGGAATGCCCTGACTTGGGTCTGAGTTGTTGGAGCTACCCAGTCCAGGATAGCCTGGATCTTGGGCTGTAAGGGTTGTACCTGGCCTCCACCAACCAGGTGGCCCAAGTACACCACAGTGCCCTGCCCTATCTGGCATTTGGATGCCTTGATAGTTAGGCCTGCAGTTTGCAGGGCCTTTAAAACCTTCCCAAGGTGGACCAGGTGATCCTGCCAGGTGGAACTGAAGACAGCAATATCATCAAGATAAGCTGCACTAAAGGACTCCAACCCAGCAAGGACTTGATTCACCAACCTCTGGAAGGTGGCAGGGGCATTCTTTAAACCAAAGGGCATAACAGTGAACTGAAAATGCCCATCAGGTGTGGAGAATGCTGTTTTCTCTTTGGCTCCTGGGGCCATGCCAATCTGCCAGTACCCTGCAGTTAAGTCAAAGGTACTCAGGTATTTGGCTGCACCCAATCTGTCTATCAGTTCATCAGCTCTTGGGATAGGGTGTGCATCTGTCTTGGTGACAGAGTTGAGACCCCTATAGTCCACACAAAACCTCATCTCTCTCTTTTCACCCTTTTGATGAGGTTTGGGGACCAGAACCACTGGGCTAGCCCAGGGGCTCTCAGAGGGCTCAATAACCCCTAGCTCCAGCATCTTGCTGACTTCAGCTCTGATGCTTTCCTTAACTTGGTCTGACTGACGATAGATCTTGTTTTTGACAGGTGCACTGTCACCAGTGTCCACATCATGGGTACACCAGTTTGTCAGACCAGGGGTCAAGGAAAGAGCCCAGCATACTGCTGCAAGACTTGCTTGCAGTCAGTCTGCTGTTGGGCAGTGAGGGTGTCTGAAAAGACAACTCCATCTACTGACCCATCTTTTGGGCTGTGGGAGAGGAGATCAGGGAGAGGTTCACTCTCAGCTTCCTGTTCCTCATCTGTCACCATCAGCATGGTGATGTCAGCCCTGTCATTGTAGAGTTTTAGGCGGTTCGCATGGATAACCCTTTTGGGTGTCCTGCTGGTGCCCAGGTCAACCAGGTAGGTGACCTCACTCTTTTTCTCTAGGATAGGGTAAGGGCCACTCCATCTGTCCTGGAGGGCCCTTGGTGCCACTGGCTCCAAAACCCATACCTGTTGCCCAGGTTGGAATTCAACCAGTGCAGCTTTTTGGTCATACCAGTGCTTCTGAAGCTCCTGGCTGGCCTCAAGGTTCTTGGATGCCTTTTCCATGTACTCAGCCATTCTGGACCTTAGGCCAAGCACATAGTCCACTATATCTTGTTTGGGTTCTTGGAGAGGTCTCTCCCAGCCCTCCTTTACAAGACAGAGTGGTCCCCTCACAGGATGGCCAAACAGAAGTTCAAAGGGTGAGAAACCTACCCCCTTCTGTGGCACTTCTCTGTAAGCGAAAAGCAGGCATGGTAGTAGGACATCCCATCTCCTTTTGAGTTTTTCAGGGAGCCCCATGATCATACCTTTCAATGTCTTGTTGAACCTCTCAACAAGGCCATTGGTTTGTGGATGGTAGGGTGTAGTAAACTTGTACTGCACCCCACACTCCTTCCACATGTGGGTCAGGTAAGCAGACATGAAGTTGGAACCTCTGTCTGAAACCACCTCCTTAGGAAACCCTACCCTGGTGAAGACACCAATGAGGGCTTTGGCTACTGCAGGAGCTGTAGTAGTCCTAAGGGGAATAGCCTCAGGATACCTAGTGGCATGATCCACTACCACCAGTATGAATTTGTTCCCTGAGGCTGTGGGAGGTTCCAGTGGACCCACTATGTCCACACCTACCCTTTCAAAGGGAACCCCCACCACAGGTAGTGGTATCAGGGGGCCTTTGGATGGCCACCTGTCTTGCCACTGGCTTGACAGGTAACACAGGAGCTGACAAACTCCTTCACCTTTTGGTGCATCTGGGGCCAGTAAAAGTGGCTAACTAGCCTTTCCCAAGTTTTGGTTTGGCCCAGATGTCCAGCTAGGGGGATGTCATGAGCCAAAGTTAGGAGGAACTCCCTGTACTTCTGGGGCACTACCACTCTCCTGGTGGTTCCAGGGTTGGGGTCTTTGCCTCAGTGTACAGTAATCCCTCTTCCCAATAGACTCTGTGGGTACCACTGACATCTCCCTTGGCTTCTGAAACAGCTTGCTGCCTCAGGCTTTCAAGAGTGGGACAGTCTTGCTGTCCCTGGCACAGCTCTTCCCTAGAGGGTCCCCCTGGGCCCAAGAGTTCAACCTGGTAAGGGTCAAGCTCTAGGGGCTCAGTTCCCTCTGGGGCTTCCAGGTTCTCTCCCCGAGGAGAGGGGTCCTGCTCTTGTGACTGTGTAGAAGCTGGTCCGCCAGTCTTCTTTCCTTTTCTCTTGGTAGGCTGGGCCATCATTCCAGGCTCCAACACTATTTCTTCACCCTGCCTTTTGCTCTGTGCTCTTGTTTTTACACACACCAATTCAGGGATGCCCAGCATGGCTGCATGGGCCTTTAGCTCCACCTCTGCCCAGGCTGAGGTTTCCAGATCATTTCCTAGCAGACATGCAGCTGGTAACTTCGGAGAGACCACTACCTGCTTCAGGCCAGTAACCCCCCCCAGCCTAATGTCACCAGGGCCATGGGATGACTAGTGGTGACACTGTCAGCATTGGTGACTGGGTAAGTTTTCCCAATCAAGTATTGCTCAGGGGAAACCAGTGTGTCCCTCACCATAGTGACACTGGCACCTGTATCCCTCAGAGCCTCTACTCTAGTTCCATTCACCCAGGGGTATTGCAAATACTTCTTTAAGTTGGGTGGCCACACAGCTACAGTGGCAAATTCCACTTCCCCTAGGGAGACCAGACTTGCCTCAGTGGGTTCCCAGATTTGCTCAGGGTACACTTCTGATCCCATCTGTAAACTTGCTGCCCCAGGAGTAGCTGTACTGGGTGCCTTAGGGGCTTTGTTGTGGGGGCAAGTTTTGTCTACAGTGAGGTGTCCTGACTTCTTACAGTTATTACACCAGGCCTTCAAGGGATCAAAGTTCTTCCCCCTATAGGGTTGAGGCACATAGGGAGTAGTTTGGGACCCACCCCCTGAACAGGTTTTTGGGGCCCTTTGGAAGACTCAGACTTTTTATCTTGGGGATTCTCACCACCTTTCCCCTGGGGGGTTTGGTGACCACCTTCTTTGGTCACCCCCAGTGGTTGTCCTTGTCACCCTAGTCTTGACCCAGTGGTCTGCCTTCTTTCCCAATTCTTGGGGAGAAATTAGACCTAGGTCTACCAAATGCTGATGCAACTTTTCATTTGTGCAATTACTTAGTATGTGTTCCTTCATAAACAAATTGTAAAGTCCAGAAAAATCATGCACATTATGTCCAGCTAACCAGCCATCCAGTGTCTTTACTGAGTAGTCCACGAAGTCAATCCAGGACTGGGTCTGGGTTTTGTGAGCCCCCTGAATCTAATTCTATACTCCTCAGTAGTGAGCCCAAATCCCTCAATCAGAGTACTCTTCATGAGGTCATAGGACCCTGCATCTGGCCCAGAGAGGGTCAGAAGCCTGTCTCTGCAGTTACCAGAGAACAGTTCCCACAGGAGTGCCCCCACAGAGGTTTCTTTACTCTTCTTATTTCACAAGCCCTCTCAAAGGCTGTGAACCATTTGGTGATGTCATCACCTTCCTCAAACTTAGGGACAATCCCTTTGGGGATTTTAGGTTCAGAAGTTTCCTCCCTATCCTTATTTTTAGTATTGCTGCCACCATTGATGGGTGCTAAACCCATCTCCTGTCTTTCCTTCTCTAGAGCCAGGAATCTGGTCTCTAGGTCCAGTCGTTGGCCAACCTGGCTAACAAGTTGTCCTCCTCACTGAGGGTATCCTCAGTGTCCTCTCTGGGACCAGGACCACCTAGGTGGCCCCTAGGTCCCCAGAGGTCTATTCTTGGAGTTAAGGGTGCAGGGACCCTATCTTCCCTAGGAAGTGATGGAGGTGGGTTACCATCCCCATCCTCCTCATTCCTTTCCTCCTCTGTTGGGTCATCACCATGCTCAGAGGGGTGGGCTTTAGCATACTCAGCCAGGAGCTCCTGGAGCCCTTGTTTGGTTGGATGCTGGCCCATTGGTATATCTTTAAGTTTGCATAAGGACCTTATCTCTTTGAAAGACAAATGAAGATAAGGGGTGAGGTCGAGCTCCTCAACCAGTTCCTGTATGTCATTATTATCTTCACGAGTAGCTGGGTTCTTGTCTTGAGACATTTTTTTAAAAAATTCTAACCCCTCTAACCTTGGCTATAGTGACTTTTTATTTTCTAAGATGCTACAGGGACTTAAGCAAGGCCCTAACAAGACTTTTAGTAATTTGGTAAAAAAAATGCCAATTAAAAAAATCAGAATTCTAAAGGCAATTTAAGAGTTCTGTCGTGTGATCAGATGGTAACCAAGTAGTCCAACAAATGCAAGTTTGTATCCCACCGCTGATCCACCAATGTAGGAAAGTGGCTCTGTATATACTGTACCCAAGTAAGGTTCAGGGTGTACAGAGTCCACAGTCCCCAGAGGGTTGACAGAGGCTAAAGTTAGATATAACCTTACTCTCCAAAGTGGTAGCTTGGTCGAGCAGTAAGGCAGTATCAGAGGACAGTGTAAGGCATTTGTTGTACACACTCAGTCAGCAAATGAAGCCACACACTCAAGAACTGAACTCTAGGCCAATGGTTTGTATATAAAAAAATATATGCTTGTTTTATTTTAGAACCAACAATAGGATCAAAATATACTTTCTCAGTATGAGATGCTTTGGTTATTCACCTTACAGATAGGCAATAGACTTTTTTGATAGTAGTTATCACAGTTGGTGCAAGAGGCAACACAGGGTCAAATTCAATGCAACATTGAGCTCAATGGAAAATTATACTTAATTACAATTGATTACTTTGCAGAGCACTTTTCTAACCACAGGACTGGATCCTGGATTCAGTCCTGGGACACTTCCTGTAAACAGGTAAGAAAAAGCGTTTTGGTTATTGTAGTGATTTTTGAAGAATATTACTATATTTCAAAAGCTGACACTTAGAAACTTTTCTGGGTAAAATTACCAATGTTATCCTATGAAAGGAAATACAGTGTGCAAGCAAAGTATGTTTACGTTACTTTTGTAATCCAGTGCTGGACTCCTAGGTTCAGCACTGGGACATTTACTTAAAACAGGTAAGTAATTACGTTTTTGTAGTTTGTTCGATTTTTAAAGAATATTTGTAAAAGACAGAAATCGACACTTAGAAGAAATTTCACAGAAAACCAGTCAATGGATCCCTATGAAAGAAAAGTGAGTTAACGGTAAGTAACGTTGCGATTACTTTTAGGGCCAGTGTTGGGCACTCGGGTCCAGCACTGAGGCCCCTCCTAATACTAGGTGAGTATTTTCGTTTTCGTGACTCGGTTGATTTTTGGTGAATATTCTAAAGTTTCAGAACTCCACACTTAGAAGAAATTTCGCAGAAAACCAGTCAATGGAACCCTATGGAAGAAAAGTGAGTTATCGGATTTCGGGTAAGTACTTGACTGGCAGGGTTAAGGTTCTGGGTAAGACTCAGGGGTCCCCCAGGATCAGGTAAGTACAGTTTTTACACCCTCAGCGGCACAGGGGCGGCCGGGTGCAGAGTGAGAAGGCCCAATGTTATCCTATGGCAGGCGGGGGCCCCGGGTTGGTGGCTGCTGGCAAGCAGGCCACGCGACTGTGGGAGCTGGGCTCCTGGTCACTTGCTCAGGGCAAGTAGGGAAGTAGGTTAGGATAGAGGTTGCACTTCCAGGGGCACTCGGGCGGCTGGGTGCAGGGTGCTTGAGCCGTCGGGCGCTCAATGTTAAACAATAGAGGTCGTGAAAGGTGAAGAAAGGCTGCAGGCTCGGGGACGGTGATTCTTCAGGGACGACCAACACTTCAGGAGGTAAGTTGGGGTCTTGGAGGATAGGTAGACACCCAGGAGTTGGGCACAGGGGGCCGTGGGGCGCCGGGTGCAGGGGTGTCTTTTGAGGTCGGGAAATCTTACCCCCTGCTGGTCGCGGTTGGAGGGGTCCCTTGTCCTGAGGCTGCAGGCGTCGTCTGGGTCGTCGAGGAGGGTCCTTGGCCACTGGATTCCAGGTCAGAATCGCCGGGGGACGTCCTCGAGGTCTTTGGTCACTCAGGCACAGGCTGGACTCGGCGGGTGCAGAGTGTGCAGGTTTCGCGGCTCCGTGCCAGGGCCGGGTCTTTGGTAGGTTTTCTTTTGAGCAGTACCACTGCTCGTGGGAGTCCCTGGGTCGAAGGCTGTAGCACAGAAGTCAGGTCCTCCGGGGTTTGTGAGGTTGCTGAGGCCGGGATTCCGCAGGAGCAGGTTCAGAGGTCGACAGGCCGGTAGGGCTGGGGCCAAGTCAGTTGTTGTCGCCTCCTTTTAGCAGCTGCACGGCTGGTCTTCTTGCTTCGTCTTCTCTTCTTGTTTTCGGATTTGGGAACTCCGGAAGGAAGGTTCAGGGAGCCCCTAAATACTAAATTTAGGGGTGGTTACAGGTAGGTAAGGGCAGGGACCAATGGGTCCCTTCCCTGGGGTGGGTACACCCCCTATTCTGTTCCTCTCCAGTGGGAGGGGGCAGGAGCCTGTCCCTGGTTGGCCAGGTCCCCCCATCCTCAAGATGGCGGGGACTCGAGTTAGTGCTTCACCTCGCCTCCCCCACCTTAGGGGTGGAGTTGGCAGAGGTGGGCACAACCCATTTCCTGCTTCTGGTTTTCCCGCCGGTTCTCCCGCCAGGAGTGGGGGTAGAACCAGTGGGGACCAGTTTGCTGGAAGCAGCAAATGGTCTGGGGAAACTCCAAAGGCGGCAGGCCTTTGAAGCTCCCCTGCCCATCCTGGGGGAGGAGGCTTTGGCACCTCGTCCCAGGATGTGCATTGTTTCAGGCCCCTGAGAGCAGAGGCTCTCGACCCAGGGGTCCAGAAACATGTCTGGTGGTGGCAGCCTGGGCAGCCACTCAGTCCGGACACTGGAGGTCGGGTTGGTTTCAGGGGGCATCTCTAAGATGCCCTCTGAGTGCGTTTTACATTAAATCCCACACTGGCATCAGTGGGGGTTTAATGTGCTGAGAAGTTTGATACCAAACTTCTTAGTCTTCAGTGGGGCCGTTATGGTGCTGTGGAGTTCGTAATGACAGACTCCCAGCACCATATACTCTTAATGGCAGCACTGCACTTACAATGCCCAAGAATGGACTTGGGCACTGTAGGGGCACAGGGCTCATGCCTCTATGCCCTCACCACTGGCATAGTGCACCCAGCTAGAGGGGTGGCTGACCTAGGCCAGGGCAGTGGCTTGTAGGCATGGCACACAGGGATGTGAGCCATGTCGACTCTTCACTTTTGTTCTGCACCAAGACACGCAGCCTGCAAAGGCAGTGTGTGTGTGTAAGGTGCAGGGTCCCTAAGGGTGGCACAACAAGTGCTGCAGCCCTTAGGGCCTTCCCTGGTCACAGTGCCCTGGGTACCCATGGTACCATTTACCAGGGGCTGACCTGTGGCCAGGGATGTCAATTGGGTGTAGGTATCAATGCAATTTTAGGGAAGGAACACAGGCCCTGGGTACCTGGTTGGCAGGAGCCCAGGGCACACTCAGTCAAAGTACATCAGCCATTCAGCAAAAAGTGGGGGCATACCATGTAAGAAAGATGGCACTTTCTCACACTATGCGTTTTGCTAACCCTGCCACCACCATCACAGCGCAGAGTCTTCTTACGGGGAACGTGACTGCGCAATATAAATCCATTCAGCAATTCATTCTTTTCATTCCTACGTCCATTGATCCCTTCCTCCGCCCACCCATTCACTAGATTGTCTCTAGCTGAGTTTCTATTTCTGGCTCTCTTACACTATTCATGCATGTCTGTCTTCGTCCAAGCCCTTCCCTCTTTGATTCATTCCCTTCTCCTCCCTCCGTCCCTCGCCCGCTCTGTTCCTCCCTTTCACCTTGCTCTCTGTGTCACTCCTTTTACTCATTCCGTTCGTTCCCTCTGTTCCTTTACGGCTCCTTTCTGCATTCCGTCTTTCTTCTCTCTTTTCCGGGTTGATGCCTCCTTCCCGCCTCATCTGCTTCTTTTCTTACCTCCTCCCCTTTTCACCTCCCTTGTTCTCATTTCCTCCTGTCACTCACTTGCTTCATTCATTTTTCATTCGGTCCTTTTCTTTCTCATACCCTCTCTCCCGGTACCCTGTCTCCCATCTGTGTCCCTCTGTCCCCTGGATCATCATACCCCTGTATTCTGCGGCGAGCAGCGCGTGGGCAAACAGTCCCCAACTCGGTCTATACCAAAGCTCTGTATCACAACATATTTGATGTCAAAATGTGTAAATTCCCAACTGGCAAACACAGACTGTTTACTTTAAACAGTAAAGCAAACCCTCCCTCTCCTGAGAGCTGGGAAGTGAACAGGGTTTCTATATATCAGAAATGTCAAAAGTGAAACTGCAACTCCCGAAATGCAGCTCATCACTGGTTTAACAAGCATTTGCAATGCAATAGGTCTCGCATTTACGCGAGCTTAAGCTATTGCCATTGTAAATTACAATGTCTTTTATTTATGTTTTAAAAACCAATACCAAAATAAAAGGCATAGCCATTTACAATGCCAATAGCTCAAACTTGCGTAACTGCGAGACCTATTGCATTGCAAATGCTTGTTTCAAATGTATCCATTTTATCTCTTAAGAGTGGTTGACAACATTTCCATGGCGTATAAGTTCCATATTTTAGAACACCACAGATCCTGCGTTGGCGAGTCTGGTGCTTTCGATTTACTGAGCAATTGTCAGTCTGGCTGCCAGCTGAAGTTGGATGATGAGCTTGCCTGTGGATGTAAACAAGAGGGTACAATCCTCTTCCTCGTCCATGTGGCATAATAGAGCTGTTAAAGTGTTCTCCTGCAATTAAACTTTGATTGTTTTTTACATGCACAAAAAATCAAAATCGAACATTCTTTAGTTAGTCACATTTCCACCATAAATGCACATAAGAGCCCATCACTTCACTGGCCGTCTAACACACATTGAGGTCACCGTAGATAGCTTTTAAACACACTGGTGTCAGACACCATTGTAGGATAATTTTATATGCCCCTGCTTTGTACTGGGTGCAAATGGAGAACCTAGCTACCCTCTACCAGATTAATAACCATATATTTTCTAAGTATGTCTTATTCTATGTCCCGTGACCATTTCCAAGCATATGTTCGCTAATGTGGGGGAGTGTTTCAGCCAATGTCCGATACAAGCAAGAAACTACCCTAGATCCATATCTTCTAAACTAGTAGTGTTGCTGCTCCCACTCTTGCTCACTCAGCTCCTGCGCCGGCAGTCGTGCCAGTGCAGGAGTTGCGTTAAGCGGTAAACATCATTTGGTCTCAGTTGGAAGTCATTTGGATATTGCTCTCTACTTTTAAGGTTCCCTCCATCAAACAAGGACCAAAGCCATAGGTCTCTACCCTCTGTCCACTGCATGTAACCTCTGTCTGGCATACATGGTTTGAAGTCTGGATTCACGTCTCTTCCCTCATCTGGTTTGTTGTCCTTGCCTTATCGGCCATTGGTTTCCAGGTGAACTGCCTGTGGCATCAGAGTATGTTTAGAGGTTTAAAATCTCAATTGCCTCCTTTTTTGGTGGAAATAAAAATGGGTGTATGGGTGTGGTGTTAAGTCTAAAAAGCAGCATAGTTTGATTTATGATATAAAATGGTGGAGGACTTCTATAGGACGAGCGAATCTGCTGCCAGAGGTGAATGGTATTGCGGGGGCCGTCCTCTGGGATGTAGGCCTCAACGCTGTGTAACTGCATTTCTACCTCGCTCTGCCGGCCTCGAGATGTAGGCAGTAAGCTGTGTTTGAACCATGGTTATCCACTTAATAAAAATGATTGATTCTAAAAAGCAGCATAGCAGTTTGCCCCACCTGTTTGGCCTTCAAGTGATCAGTTGCTCAATGATTTACTTTTCAGCACCATCAGACTGGTAACTTCTCAGAGCAATTCAGGATCCTCTGAACACAAAGAGTGCAGTCTTTCAATCTGCCCTCAGGATTTCTTCTTTTTCATTAAAAAAGTGACTGTGTCAGAGCATCGGGGGCCAAATTGTTCTTCGTTTGATAGGCATTAAAAAATATGGGTTATATGAAGCTCACATGAAGTGTTATCAGGAGCTTGTAATAAGAATTGTAACAAGTCTTGAACATGCTGCTCCAATTCTGGATCTGGGGCTGTTATTATAATTCCTCTGATTCTCACGTTATTCCTTTGAGATCTGTTTCTGCTTTCATCCACTTTATCTAATAGTGTTTGGTATCTTTTCCAATTCTTCTAACCTAAAGTCTATTTCGTCCCTCTAATATACCCCTTCCGCCACTGCTACCTCTAATTGCTCCACTCTGTTTTCAGCTTTTTAAATCGATTGATCAGTGTCTGAGATGGCTTTAGCAAAATCCTGCCTGATGATCAGAAGGGACATTCTTACCTGTACTTGAGTGAACGCTGGTACCAGAGGACTTGGGCTGGCTTTTCTGAGAAATCAACATGTCTTTAATTGAGGGCATATTAGGCATCTTGGCTCTCAACACCACCATTGCTGCAAGATTTTCCATTGTTGATTCCCTTAAAAGAAGAAAAATCTGCCAGACCACACACTTGTATAGAGAGCAACCGCCTCACTCAGGATGTCGGTGTTAATGCGGGCAGGCCTCTTTGCTGCAGGTGTGGTTGGAGAGGTCATTTGGTCTCAGTTTGGTACAGGGTATGATCAACGGTAGTTTGGATTACTTTGAGGGAGGTTTTTGTTAAAAAAACAATTTGTGCTTTCTTCATGACAGTTTTCTTGAGCTCATCTAAAGGCAATGTAAGTCACCCCACAGTCTGGGCCATGCTGTCCCTGATATGGACCACATTATTCCTTACCCCTCTGACCAGGCGTGTGAGGGCCTTATCAACCCCATGGCTTTCCATTTCGATTGTGTGTGGAGAGTGACTGACTCCTCAACACAGCACTCTCGCCAGATCATTCTCCGGCCAGTAGGCCTCCTGCTTCATCGCATACTTCTCTGAGCTTCGAACTCTCTGCCTGCTCCACACCGTTGTGGGTGCTGACAGATGCTCAATGGCTGCCTGGCCTCTGGTTTCCCCCACCCCTCACAAAAATCATGTCTTCCTGACATTACAATCACCCTTTGTTCACAAGGGGTAGTGCTCCCAACTCGGAGTCCTGTTCTCCTATTCTAGCTCATCGCGGTGAGCGTCTTGCAGGGTGGCGTGAGAGGGCCTGGAAGTCACCTCATCAGTGATATTTAAAGTATGTTTTTCTGTATTTGCGGTGCTGGATGTTATTCTCCCCAGCTTCCTCTCTGCTTTGTCTGGCTTCATTTGCATTCCTTCAGATGTGATATTAATCCTGGCGTCAAGAGCTCGTGGAGGGCACATGTAGATGGAACAGGTGAGGCAAATCAGTCAAAATAAGGTAACTGACTGAAAGTAGCACCCCAAAACATTTTAAAAGGAAGGAAATGGTCTATATATAAGTGAAAACTGACAGTCACTACTCAATCTGAAAGTTGCTGTGTCCCATTAAGCATAACACTGCTGCTTTTGTAAATGCAGCTCTTGGCTGAAAACTGTTAATGTTTTTTTGGTTTTGCTGCATCTTAGGGTGTCTAGCTTTTATTACCATGATTTTTTTTAAATAAGATTAGGAGTTCTCTTTCTTTCCTCTTTTTTTTCCTGTTTCTATTTAGGTGTTTCTCTCCTTGCTTGTTTCTCTTCAGCCACCGCGTCTGCTTTCTGACAGATGCCCTTTCTGTGGCAAATATGAGAAAGATATTTTAAGTTGACCATAACATGCTTGATTCCAGGAATGGAAATCTGCTAGGCAATGTCTTACAGGCGCCTGAGACCCTGGGAGGAAGTACACATCACAACTCAGCTTGACAATCCTCAGGAAAAGACTTGTGTGAAGTGCACTTACTCATTTGGATATCTTTCAATTCTTTTCCCGTAAGGGACCAGGTCTGTCGCCCATAGGGTTTCAACAGATACACCTCAGTCCCTCCTGCTCGTGGTTGACCTCAAGGATGCTCGACATTGCATCGTTCCAATTTAAAGACTTCTTAGAACTCTAGTTTAATGTAGATATCTTTTCAATATCCAGGACCTCACAGTCCCTATGGGTATCACAGTCAATGCCCTTGATATATAACATTCTCCTTATTCAGCCATGAAAGAGGATTAGGAATATGTCTCCTAAAACGGTGAAGGCCTGGACTGAAGAGGAGCTTCTGTCCATTTTGGCAATGGTGGACAATGTTCATACTCCTTTCCTGCTAGATGCCACACTGGTCCTACTTGAAGTTACTCTCCTATGTTTACTTCTACTCACTTTTGTTTTTAAACACTTACAACCAGTTACTCCCAGCATTTTTCATTATCTTGAACTTCCATGTCATACATGTAGGGCGACATGGTGAAAAGATAAAGAGATAGCATCAAGGCTATGCAGGACATCCTTCAACACACAGAGTATTGTTCTGCCACAATGTGTTTAAGGTTCCCCAGAGATGTTAACACAAGAAAGTGTATCAAAATAAGTGAAACATTTGTCACTGGTGAGTACCCTTTTATCTTTTCTTCCACGATTATGGTTTCTTCTGCAACAACATTGGTTAAATTACTACAAAACAATTTCTGGTGTTATCAATTCTATCTTAGTTAATATGTGGAAAGGAATGTTTTATGTATGTCTTTTCCCAAATTGGACATCTTGCATCCTTGATTTTGGTGAGGAAATGAAAGCAAATCTTTAACTAGTTTGACAGTATTGGCTGCCTTGCAGAATATGTTAACAAGTGAGAACATTTTGTTTGGAACATATTTCTTTTTAACTCCAGAGTTTACACCCTATATTTTTATTTCTAGGTATATGAGCAGACCAGTCATGAGTGGTCCAGGACTGTATGATCCAACAACTATCATGAATGCAGATATTCTAGCATATTGTCAAAAGGAAGGCTGGTGTAAATTAGCTTTTTACCTTCTGTCATTTTTCTACTACTTGTATGGGTAAGTTAGTAGTTAATCTACGATATACTCTATTAATTAAGTTTCATTGGTGTGACTTTCTCTTGCTATATAGGGACAAATGCATGTTCACCGAGGTCAGGTTTATTGCTCCAAATTCACTGACCGACAAACAGCTCTGATCTGACTGCCGATTTAACAACTTCATTCTCTTGAAGTATGGCTAAGCCACCATTTTGATACAAGTTTTACCTAAACAGGTTCAGTCATATAAAGAGGAGTGTAAGATTTCAGTGAGATTGTCCTGGCACTGATGAGGAATGAAGCGTGACTGACAAAATGAAACAAAAACATAACTCCATCATATTTATTTCACCGATACTTCTAAATATTGAATATCTTTGTCTGTGTGGAAACTCGAAAGAGTAAACTCTTATCTTTTTTTTTTTTCTTCAAAAAACCTAGGTAATTCAATCTGAAAAAGGTTTTAATAGAATCTTAAAACCTAAGAAATCTTGATTTTCTTTCACAGAAGTAAAGAATTAAACAGGGGAGAGCTTGGCAGAACAGCCCCTAAGAAAGAAAAACTGGCCCTTTTCGGACACAGCTGCGTTGGGAACATTGGGACATCTCCCGGACTTTGATAAGTGGGACCTAATTAGCATCACCAGGGCTGGGAACTCATAGCAACAAGGTGACGTTGCCCCCTTTCCACATTTACAACAAGACTACCAGTTAGTACCTAGCGAGACAAATCGCTATCTGCAGGTCTGATGTGCACTGAGGGTGGCTCTTCCAAAGGGCACGTTACTGCCAGAGTCATCACCACTAGAGGACAGGCTTCTTGACGAATATATGCCATGCAAGGCCACATCGCTGTCATATAAGAAAATACTCCAGAAACCTCCTGAGGTCCTGACACAATTGCGCAAGCATTGTGCACACGATTTGGGGGTCCTCGAAGACGAGGACTAGGTGGAGGCCATTGCCTCCCATAGAGAAGTGGCCATACATTCTGGTTTCCGCCTCGTACACCGTGCGTATTATCCCCAAACCACGCTGTTCAAAATGGGTAGGAGATCAAGTGTCAGTTGCAGAAAGGGTTGTGGCCACAAGGGTAGCTTCTACCACACAATTTGCTAATGTCCAAAAATACAGGGCTTTTGGGTGACGGTATTAAATTGTCTGAACAAAGTAAGCAGATCCTCTCTCACCCCGAGAGCGAAATGTTGTCTCCACAGTATCTGGGAGGAAACAGACCTGCTCCATATGGAACGTATATGGTTAGCGTTGGGGCTGGGCATTGCAAAAAGGAACACTGCCAAGATGTGGGGAGTGGAACAAGTGCCCGTTAGAGGGTTGGAAACACAACATGGACTGGTGCATGCTGGCCAAAAGGGTTATCAATGAAGGCCGGGGCTGCCCTCGAAAATGGCTTAAAAGTTGGGGACACTGGAATGACGCCAGAAGTAATATTTGTGGTGCCCCGGACTCGGTTGTTGTTTCTGATTAAGGGGCCATGGCGGATTCAACAACAATGTTGAAAATCGTAATGAGAGTGGGGGGGAGGTCAGGGGGAAGAAAGGTTTTAATGTCTCCAGGTATGTGATGCCTTGGTTTTTTAACTGTGCTTGATTTTGTATTGTTTTTTTTACTGAAAATGTCAATAAAAAGATTTCTAGAAAGGAAAACTGGACTGTCACATTAAGCAGCCCAGCTAATCTTTTAACTGAATGTGCAGTGCCTTGGCAGTTAAGACTGATATTGTTCTGTTGAGTAGAATCCCTGACAATGTGCTGTGGCCAATATGACTGTGGTTAAACTTTTTATGATAAAATGTTATTTAAAAGGGACAATTTAACATCTGGCAAATGTTATGTTATTCAGGAAGGTACTATTTAACATCTTCTGGTGTCCTCTGCTATTTTCGAGACATTTTGTAAAAGAAAATAGTTTTCGCTCTTTTGTTTTCCCCACTGTTATTGTTGTACTACAATGACCATAATGCTCTGGCATGGACAACTTGACCATAATGCACTGGCATGGACAACTGAATCAAAGGACAGGACAAAATGAAGGTTGCAAAGAAGAACTGCACCACTACATGGGCCATAATCCAAAGCAAAAACATTAACAAAGACAGAGCTATTCAAGCCATGAACTTGCACCTGTGAGTGATTTGCTGACCTGATGGTATGCTCAACCTAACTAGTTGTTTATGCCTTTACTCCATGGGCTAATACAACCCACTCTGGGTATATGTTGGTGCCTACAACAAGAAAGGCGCTGTCTCTAGGCCCAGGATTCAAATATAAATCCCCGGAGCAAGATCCCCTGACCCACAGGCTGATTGCCTCAAATTCTCAACAGTGCCTAAGGTGTCAGAGAAGCCAGTAGTGTGCTACCTTAAAAGCACTCCCAGGTAAGGGAGAATTTAACCAGTAGGCTCTATAGTATGTGGAGTTTCAGTTACATTTATGAGTGCTGCAAATGTTTTAGGCAAATGTTACAGTGGATTGTTGTGAAAGTCAGTGCAAACATTCAACTCGGATCTTCATGGGGACATATCAAGATTTCCAATGTCCAACCAAGTTATAATCTACTGATGTTTCTGACCTCACTGCTTTTGGATAATGTCATGCTATCTGAACGCCTTTTAGATTCAAGCCATATTCAGAGCAGAGGGTGATGAACCTGCTCTTCATAATAAGCAGACGTTTTGACTCGCGGATGATTACATGCTTTGGCTCCAGATGGGTGACTCTTCGAAAGTTCTATTCCTTAAGAATAGTGAAGAATTTTCCTAAACACCACTTGTAGTCCTTAAGAATAGTGAAGAATGTTCCTAAACACCACTTGCAGCCCTTAGCAAAGTGCTATTACTACCATTCTATTGAACTGTCCTCCTTACAGTATTATTTGCGTCAGCAAAATACACAAAATGAACAGGAGTTGATCCACAGCGATGGGTGACCCTGGTGGAAAAGCTCTATCACCCTAGGTATTACTCAACTAAGGTTATGCAGCCAAATGGAAAGGTTCTGTACAATACTGTGCAAATTCACAATTACATTGTATACATGTTTCACTTCAAATTGTTGTTCATTATCTTTATATTCTGCAGATGGCGGGTCTTGCTTACACTTCCATACATCATCTCCTGGTAGCAGGAGCAGCTACCTGCTAAACAGAGAATTCGAGTTCATTTTCAAGATTCTTGTTATACTAATTTTCATTGGAAAGACTAAAATGAATAATCCCACCAAGGATAGCCCAAACATATAAATTTAATGTGCTATTAACTCACCTTATGGAATCACCCTTTGAAAGAATCTACTGTACCTCACACCAGTTCCTGGAAGGGGGTTTTCTTAGTTGCAGTCACATCCTTATGTAGAGTTAGTGAATTTCAGGCTCTGTTTCTCCAGGATCCTTACTTCCAGGTGCACAAGGACAGAGTAGTCTTCTGCACATTTCCAAATTTTTTGCCAAAGTTGGTTTCAACATTTCATGTCAACCAATCTATGGAGTTACCCTTTTTTCCCCACAAACCCTCAAATGTTATCAGCGAGGTCTCTATATTTGTTATATCTATGAAAAGTTCTCATGTATTATGTTGCCCTACATGGATTATTAGGAAAACTAACCAGCACTGTGGCCAACTCTGATCATAGTGCCAAAACAGCCATATAAGACCCGACCTTCTTCAGGGCCGAGGCACAATTTGTCATCCAGATCGGCTTCAAAACGGAAACAGTTGCTGGCGCTGATTTGACTAATCACGGCGGGCTCCGAGAATCTCAACGCCCCCATTCTACAGCACCTTCAGAAGAAGCTGGATAGTAGGCAGAAGAGACTATTAATCCACCTGCAAACAGGCATGGTTTCTGCCATGACGATACAGAAGCTGCAGGACACACTTCTTCACAAAAGAAAGTTTACCTTCGAGAGCAGCTTACATTGGAGCCACCACACCACCTCCCAGGCTAAAGAAGCATTGAGACGGGCACTAGCCCTATACCCTCGCATTGCTATTCCACCTTCTCCTCCTCCCACTAAGGTACCCACCCCTCCACCTAGAGCCCCTACTCCCCCTCCACCACACAGGCCACCTCTGCCATTCTCACCGGAGGGGTCTCCACATTCCTCCTATGGGGAGGGTAGATCTCTAGATCCTACAGACCCATACAATGCCCCGTATGACCCTGAGCCCTAGGATGATTCCCTGGAATGATTGATGTTGTCCCCCAGGTGACAACGACCCTGACCTCTACCCAGCCACGCCTTCTCCTCCTGATGATACAATCTCATATCATGTCATTCACAGGGCGGTCACCTTTCACAAGGTAGACCTACATTATCACAGATGAGGATGACTTCCTGGTGGAAACGCTTTCACACACCCCGCACTTAACTCAGTACCTACCCACCCATGCTTAAGGGTATTCTAAAATCCATTCAAGATGTCTATAAAGACCCTGTTAAGGCCCAAGTAATCATGCCCAGGGTTGCCAAAAAGTACAAGGCATCCCCTTCAGACCTGCCTAACATCAAGGGGCAGCTCTCTTTAGACTCTCTGGGCGTGCATAGCGTCCTTAACACGCAAATACACACGGTACTTAGGCTGACAAGGAGAGTAAAAAAATCGATGCAGCAGGGAAACGGGTTGCCACCCAATCTGCCACCCATTGTCACATCGCCAACTCGGTTGACCTATTCTGTACATACAGCTGAGCACAGTGGGATGAAATGGGAGACGTTATCCAACACCTCCTGGATCAATACATGCAAAGGGCTCAGGAGCTCGTAGCGGAGGGTCAAACCATCTCCAATACGACCATTAGGGCTTTGGACGTGGTTGACACAGCCGCAAGTAGTATTAACTCCAGTGTTCTGATTTGCCAACATGCCTGGCTGCTTGTCTATAGCTTTAAGCCAGAAACCCAACAGCATCTGATCAACATGCCCTTTGATGGGGAATACCTCTTCGGGTCTCAAGTTGATCAGATGCTAGAGAAGATCAAGAAGGACATGGTCAAGGCAATGGGGGCTCTTCTGTCCCCATCGCCTGTGGGTCCTTTCATTGCTCACAATTCTTTGTTGGCACAAAAGTAAGCTCACCAGAGGCTTCCACCTCATACCAGAGACAGCAGCACACCTCCTGGGGTTATTCCAGAGGTGCCTATCTGGGAAATAACCACAAGGGTTGAGGAGGTGCAGCAGAGGGAGCCTCCCCCGCCAAGCAGTGGCTCCATTTCCCAACTGCATTGCACCTGTCGGGGGGGGGGGGAGAGCTTGCAGCAGTTCCCCTCACAATGGCAAAACATCACCTCAGACCAATGGGTTCTGTCCATTTTAGAATAGGGCTACTGCCTGGAACTCACTGCTCCACCAAACATTCCCCAAACCCCCATGCAATCACTCCCTCTCCACAGAACACCAGCGCCTCCTCCAGGAGGAAGTGGATGCACTATTTCTCAAAGGAACCATAGAGTCTGTGCCGCCACTCCAAAGCAGTAAAGGGGTATATATTCCCTGTACTTTCTCATCACCAAGAAAGACTGGACCTAAGGCCCCTCAGCAAGTACATCCTGTAGGAGCAATTCCACAGGGTCATGCTCCAGGACGTAATTTATCTACTGCAGCAAGATGACTTCATGACCGCTCTAGACCTGAATGAAGCCTGCTTGCACATCTTGATCAACCCTGCACACTGCCAATACCTCAGCTTTGTTGTGGGTGAACAGGACTTTCATTAAAGTTCTGCCCTTCTGGGTAACTACGGCTCCCAAGTCTTTACCAAATGCCTTGCAGTAATAGCCGCTCCTCTCAGGAGGGGTGCCATCTACCTTTTCCCGTACCTAGACAACTGGCTGATCAAGAGTGCAAATAGACAGCAGTGCTTGGCCCATACCCAGATTGCCCTAGATCTCAATTGTGATCTCTGGTTCACGATAAGCGTGGGCAAGTCCCACCTCCAACCCCTTCAGTTACAGCCCTTTCTAGAGGCAAGTCTAAATTCAGTCACCAGCGAGGCTTATCTCTGCCCCACACGGGTCCAAGCTTTCCAGCTTCCGCTGCCTCTTTTTCAGCTAGATCGCCCACTAACAGTCAGGACAATAATGTGCTGCCTTTGCATGATGGCCTCCGGCATCACCATCGTTCCACATGCTTGATTACTCACGCTTCTGCTTCAAAAGTGCCTGGTAGAACAGGGGTCAAAGTGGAGGGTCTCTAGGAGGATCTAATGTTCATTTGGGCCAACGCCCATCACTCACTGCAGTGATGGAACAGAAGCTACATGTTTCAAGGCAGGCCCTTTCTACACCTTGTTCCCCAAGTGATCAACCTCACGGACGCCTATTTCATGGGCTGGGGGGCGCATTTCAAATATATGACTTTTAGGGTATGCGGACATCTCTTCAACCGACCTTCCACATCAATTATCTGGAATTACTGGTGGTCCAACTGGCTCTCAAAACTTTCTTCTGCCACATACATCACAAAACAGTCTGGGTCAAAACAGACAACATGACTGCCATGTATTCCCTTTGGAAACAAGGGGCTCGCATTCTTCCCAGCTCTTGGTGTTAGCGCAGAAAATTTGGCATTGCGCACTCCACTACAAGTTACTTCTGCTAGTGCAGAGTACCTTCTGGGAGCGGACAACAAGTTGACGGACCTGCTCAGCAGGATGTGGCAACAAGTCCACCAGTGGGCACTCCACCCCCAAGTCCTGCGCCCATACTTCCAATGTTGGCGGTTCTCCAATTTAGATCTGCTACCAACCGCCGTAAATGCAAAAGGCCCAAGCTTCGCATCCAGGTTTCTGCACCCTCTGTCCATGGCAATGCACTATGGATGAACTGGTCAGGGATATTTGCCTACACTTTTCCGACTCTCCCACTTCTTCCATACATGTTCAGGAGGCTGCGGCAGACGTGTCTCACCCTCATCCTGGTGGCCTCTACGTGGGCCAGACAACCTTGGTTCACAAACCTTCTAGAATTGTCTGCAGTCCCTCACAAGAAGCTTCTCAATCAGTCGGATCTTCTCACTCAGCACCTGGGCACATTCAGACACCTCAACGTCAAGCAGCTCAATGTAGCGATTTGGCTCCTGAGGTCCTAGAGATGGCTTCCTCCATCTCCCTGCTGAGTGTATCTCTATCCTCAAAGAGGCTCGCTGTCCCACTACTAGAGCTTGCTATGCGGTAAAGTGGAAGAGGTTTGTCTAATACCGCCTACCCAAACACATTGATCCATTTAAGCCAGTCACGTGTGTGTGTGTGTGTGTGTGTGTGTATATATACACACACATACACATATATACACACATACACATATATATATGCACACACAATGATTAGTCATTTGAAAGGAAAACATGACATTGGGTGTTTCTTTAAAGAATCTTGGAAACTAAGGTGACTAATCTCATAATTGCAGCAATTACTTGTTCCTCTCAGTTCCCTTGTAAGTCAGCAGAGGTCTCAGGAGAAGTCTTTACCTGTGTCAAGTCTGTTGTTTACACCCACCACATTTCATGCTGGTAAAACCTGATTTTTTTTTTAAAAGTTAGTGTGCATGCACAGAAAAGACTTTACTTTCATCATCAAAGAGAGCCTATTTTTAAATGCCGATTTTGTTTTCCCTAGTAAAACATATCTGTGATCTAGAAAGAGCTTAGTCTCAGTTTGCATAAAATATCCTTATTGTCCTCAGATCTGCCTGGTGCCTTTAGTACTCTCTCAGTGACCAAGATACATAAAACATTCCAAATTGTAGTTCTGATAAAAACATGAGACCTACTTGTGATCACTTGCCTTCATAATCTATATGTTTAATTTTATTGACCGATTTTTTTTATTTTGCAGAATGATTTATGTATTAGTGAGCTCCTAAGAAGACACCTTATCCTATCACTCCAGTTCCAGTTAACTGCATGCGAAGGCCACAACCGAAAAGCAGAACAAGGACGTCTAGCAATCTGCAGATTACAGCAAAAGAAGTGTTGACGCCTTTTTTTTAAAAACGTTTCATGTTTTCTGCTGGTGGAAAGACTTTTCATGGTCCAACAGGACACTATTTGAAAAGAAATGAATTCTAAAAATAATGTACAATTATTGCTGATATATTTTAGGATGTTAGCTTGAATTTGTTTGCCTTCCTTTTCTAAACTATTACTTGAACAGGTTTTGTGCTAGAACGTCTGTGTACAAGACCATTGGAATGGCTCACTTTGGAGTTCAAGTGTGTTTAAATTATTCTGGTTATTACGTATGCCTTTGTGGGGCATCACCCAGTAGTGGTATTGGCTGAATGCACTGCAAACCTATTCGATGTTTTCAAAAATGCCATAACTATCAATATATTTCCATTCTTGAACTGTCGTATACAAGCATTGGGTGTGCATTTTTCTGATTCTATCCACATTCCATCACGCTTTAGAAAACTTGGTTTCCTTTCTCAACTGTAAATGCCATATAAAATTCATGCTGACTTCCTCATGTGTGAGTATTTTCTTTCTTTTTTATTTTTTTTAACTGATGATTGTATTGCAACATGTATGTTTTACATTGAGTCCAAGTGTGAAAAATAATCTGCAATATTTAGCTAAAGGTTTACAACCAAATTAAAAATAAACATTTGGCAGATTTGTAACTATCATGCTGTTCCTTACTACAGAACAATAACACAAATTTTCAATATTCAGGTCAATACTTTTACTAGACGTTTCTTGACTTTCAATAAGCTGGTTAAATTGTATCATAAGCAGCAACGTTTTGTGCTTTGAAATAATTTTATATTTTGAATGCCTGTTCTAACAAGCATCAAACACAAAAAAGGTGATGGGAGGACTGCTTGCAATAATTTGCTCGGGTAGCATTTCAGCCCATTGTTCTTTTGCCCACCATGCCACCTCAGATTAAACTCTGCCATATGCAGATCAGTCTTGCTCCTGCTCCAATAGGAACAGCCAGCCTGAACTGCCAAGCCAGGTCCTCTCTGAAACAGAACACAAGCATCCCAGGACCGGTTTTGGCCTGATTGGGCCTCTTCAGTCGGTTGTAGCTTGGCTCCAGTGGCACAGTGCGAAAGGGATCCATGTCTGGGCATATCCTTAGCCTCTAAGGGCATTAAATGAAAAACACATAGGGTGATGGGAGGAATGCTTCCAAATAGTTTAACCACTGACAAGTGATTGGGGTAGCATTTCAACCCATTGTTCTTTTGCCCGCCATGCCACCTCAGATTAGACCTAGCTACATGCAAATCAGTCTTGGTCCTACTCCAATAGGAACAGCCCTGCCCAAACTGCCAAGCCAGGTCTTCTCCTAATTTGAACCAAGATACACCAGACTGGAGAGGCCCAATGAGGCCAAAACCACTCTTAGGTTTCTGGACTGTTCCTGTTGGAGCAGAACTAAGACTGATTTGCATATGGCTGGATCTAATCTGAGGTGTCATGGTGAGCAAAAGAACAATGGGTTGGAATGCTACCCCAAGTGATTACCAGTAGTTAGACTTATTGCAAGCATCCTCCCATCACATTTTGTGTGTTTTGATTTATCCGAAAAGGCATTCGGCACAGCAAAATAAGAACATTTGAATAGTTTTACTAGTGCTAAAATAGCAAGCAAATCTGTTGCTTACATTTAAATGTAGACATTTTTAAGGTTGGTCTTTACATGTTTTTCAAGCTCGTAAAGTAGTATAACGCATACAGTCAACAAAAAGAAAGAATTTCCCAGGCATAATGTGGAATTCCTCCTACCTCTCGTATAAACGTATACTTGTAGTGCCATAAAAGCACAAGCTGCTACAGGCGTTAAGATTTATTTTTGTCCATCAGATTTTCCAAAATCAGCTCTTGTAGTTGCAGTAAAGATTTCAAAGGCATTCGGTCTTTAGAATAAACAATTCCCGTTTTAAAGCTCGTAATGCATACAATCGGCAATTTAAAATGCAAAGACAAACTAAAAAGACTATATGGGGGTATCAGTTTCACACGCGTCATTTCCTGATTGCCAAGGGTAAGGTGGCAGTAGTGTTTCTGCTTTCTATTCTGTGTTTTTTCAGATTGAGTGTAAGTGTGACATGTAAAGGCAGTCTGGGATAACGGGTAATCTGGTATAGATTCATATGCTGTGCATATTCCTAACCTCTACTATCCCGTTTGAAAATTGACTTTTATTACTGGAAAATATTTTATGACAAATGTGGGAACCACCCAGGGAAGTGCCTTTAATGATATTCGTATATGAGGTACATGCAGCTCTACCGTGCCTCATTCTTTGTGCTATTTCAGATTATTTTTTTCCCAATAGTCTGGTCAGACTCTTCAGAGCATAGTAGAAGAATTGGGAGATGTTTCGCCACAGAGTGCCCATGGAGCCACCATGCACCATTCATTTTTATTTGTGAGCAAAGCTGGTTGTATGACTATGTCTCCTGTGGCTGCTGATTGTGAGGTTCCTGAGTCTGTAGTGTTTTTCTGTGCCTTGTTTACGTTTTGCATCTATTTTTTTTTAACAATCTTTATTGCTTTTACATTTACAGAGAAATATCAATAATATGCAGAAAGAAACCGTGCATTGCGTGTTTCATCAGTACTTTGAAAGTATAAAGAGTTTGACAATAAGCATAACACAAGTTATTAAGGATAAAGATAGTTACCACCTTATCATATGAGGACATTTGAAATGTATTGCAAAAGGTTTGATATTTAAATAGACAACTCCCAACAATCCCCCCCGCCCACAAGTCCCATAAATCGTTCATTGTCACACGTATACTGATATATATAGTCCTAACAAGCCAATGGGTGTATACATCTGGGTGGAAAATGGAGTAAAGGGGTCATCTATTCTTCCAGGAGCTAGTCATGGCGTCAGAGTGCATTATAAATCGTAAGTTAATACTCCGTGTATTGTCGATACAGCATAGGATATTGTAGCGGTGTTTGTTTAAATCAAGGCAATAATGACTTATTATAAAGAATTTGGGTAGGAAAAGAATATTATGAGCCAGGTTAAACCTCAACAGACTCCTGGGCAGTAAAGGCCTCAAGCAGAGTGTCCCAGTGATCGCTTCCTTAAGCCTGTGTATGTATTCTCTCTGCGCAAGGCACCACTCTCGGCTGATCCCCACCGCATCACGCCATTGTGAAAGGGGGGTGCTGTCTGAGATTTCCAGCGTCTCCTAAGGAGGCACTTTGCAAGTAAGACAGACAGATCAACACCCCAAGGATGCAGTGTTCCGCTGTGCGCCAATGATCAAGCTCAGATTGCTCTGATAAGGCAGCGCCTATATCCGCCCAATGAGAGGATAGTGAGAGACAGGCCCATAACATATGCAGGAGATGTGCATCTGGGTTACCCCATGGAGGCCAGGCAGAGAGGATACATTTGGAAACATAGTATGAAGTTTGTGTGGTGTGAGATAAGCTCGATGTAGAATGGAGACCTGAATACATTTGAAGCAGGCATTGCATGAAATCCGCTTCTGGTATGTAGGTGAAAGGTCCACTCCTTGTCAGAGAGGTCACGTCCGAGGTCTTCCTCCCACTTTGCACGTAAGGAAGGTAAGGAGATCAGTAGGTGCGCAGCAGACCACGATACAACCAACGAATGAGATGGCGGCAATATCCCTATGTTTTGAATCTATAAAGAATGCTCTCTTGGATAGATAGAGCACCACCAAGCACATATAAATTGAGCCATGAACATCTTTCTATAGATCAGGTTCGTATCTGTGGATTTCTTCATCTCATGTTGCGATTGCAGGGACAACTGCATCCGTTACACTCCCTCGGCATTAGCACCGTGCCGACCGATTTTTAAAGTGTTTCTTTGGGCATCCTCTGGCCACGTATATGGGTTTTTCCATACTTGTACACCGATCCAGACCCTTCTTCCACTCCCTTAGGTAAGGTGCGACACGGTCTTTCCGTCAGGGAGCTCTATATCTCTACAAGTGCAAGGCTTGCAGTAAATTTCAACCTAAATATCTCAGATCCACGGACGTGTTGGGTGTGATACACCGTGCCCTAGGAGGAGAGAGCTGTTTCACAGAATGCCAAATGGCAGAGTCTGAAATCTATTTGAAGGTGGAGGAACATGGCTCTGGTGTCTGTTCCCGCAAGCCATCCAGATTCCACAGAATTCTTAAAGCAAGGAGGAGCGCTTCAGCTGAATTGGCACCAAAGACTTGAAAAATTGGTAGTTCTGAAGATCACCATTCGTATAAAATAGAATTACAATAGATCCTGACCAGACTCAATCTAGAGAGCACACTTTCGCTCATTCACCCAAGAACATCCTCATGAAGTTTGAAAGTGTCAAAATATTCTCTCTGGGAACAAGCTTGAGGATCCTCCACCATTGTTGAAGCATGTGCTTCTAGACCTACCCCTACAAGTAGACCACTTATCGAAAGCTCTTCAACCTTAGTAAGGTAGTCTAGGGTTAGTGTGTAGAACTCTCTGGAACTGCAGACGGGTGAATCTCTGATTAGAAACCGTATCCTACTGGTTGGGAGAATGATCAGTGGGAAAATTAGGAAGCAGACTTCAATAAAATGGAAATTACTTTCCCAATAACCCCCTCCTTACCATGCACTGCAGCTGAAAGATTTCTTATTGAAATAGAAGCAGGTAGTGAAGAAAGACGAATCTAATTTACACAATGCAACAGGCCATGCACCTCTGTTTAGCAGCCATTCTCTACAGATGATGACTCCGGTGGTGAAACAGACAATTATGTGTACACCCTGGATCAGTCACAGCTTTTATATGAGAGTCGCAGTGCTTCAATAAATATTTAAACGATTTACTGAGTATTTCTTTTGTATCTCTTTGGGTAACCAAACGAAAGGGTTCTATATCTGTTACCATGATTTCCTTGGGGAGTCAGGGTTGTCATGTTCTGAGGTTGCACAATCCATTTGTTACCTTGTCAGGTTAGGGGTACAGATGGTGCACTGTGAGTTAGCAGGACTTAGGCCAACCTATCCTGATGGTGTGCGTAGAATCAGTCTCACACAATCCTGACGTTTATGTTATCCAACAAACGCACAGTTTTACTTGGAAAAGTATAAGGCGTACGACACTCCTAAAGGTCCAACACCACCGTCGAGTCTCCAGGGTTGAGGGCAGATAAGACCTGGCCCAGGATAAGCATTGTGAATTTTTCCTTCTGAAAGGTGTTGAAAGGGTGCAGGTGTAACGGAAATAACAACCACGACCTACCTCTGTTGCTGGCACCCTCTTGACAGCCCCTTTGGCCAAAAAGGCTTGCATTTCCTGCTGCAAAATGAAGAGATGGTTGTCAGTCAGTTGCTGGGGGGACAGAAGTAGGTGCAGTGGAGAAGAGAGGAAGGGTAACGGATATTCCCTGCAAATGATCTGCAGAACCACCTGTCCAATGTTGCTGCTTGCCAAAGAATCGTTGGATCATGTCTCCTACCAAGTGCATGCTAAAGGGGTTTTGCAGGGGGGGCAGTGGACTGGGTGGCTTGCTGACGTTGGATATAGGCCAGTGGGCATCACGGCCTCACCCGCAAAACTGCTGGGTTCCCTGCTGAGGCTGGATAGATTAGTAGTATGGGGCAGATCTACAAAAGCTGCAAAGGAATGGTAAAGTTCGAGCAGGGCGGATAAGCACAGAGAGCGTGCAGTATCCCTGCTCTCCTTAAATCGCACTAAAGCGGAATCAGCCATATCGTCAAACAGGTGAGTCCCATCGAAGGGCATGTCCATAAGGGAGGACTTGACACCGCCTGAGAACCTGGTTGATAGCAGCCATGCATTGCAGCGAATGGCAACAATGGTGCCAATGGCCCGCCCGATGGAACCGGTGGTTACCAAGCCACAACGAAGCGTGAAGATGACCGCACCGGGACCATCTTGGATAGCCTGAGCAAGGACAGCTTGAAGATCTTTAAGGACACCAGTGAGAACTTGATCTACAGTCCCAAAGGTTGTGGGAATAGCATCCAAGGAGGCAGCTGGCATTTACTGATCGGAGAGCCAGGCTTGTAGGGAAAAAAACTTGCTTTCCAAATGTTTCCTCCCATTTACACTCCCTATAGGGAGTAATAGGAAAGTTGTTGGGGCTCGTGGATGCTTGCTTCACTAAACTTTCAGTGGAAAGGTGCTCAAAGACGAGTGCAGTGTCGCCTGGGGAAGAGTGATGGCATAGCGCAATTTGTCTGTTGGCTGGAGCAAGATTTGGCCTAAGCCCCCAATAAGGAATCTGTTAGTGCCTCATTGAATTGTAAAAGGGGCTCATAAGATGTCTGCCCCAGCTGGAAAACGTCTGTCAGTACATTAGTCTTGATCTCCAAAGTGGGGAGCTGGATGTTAGGGACTTTGGCCGTCCTACGCATTACCATGCCGTAGGTAGCAGATTCTTCTGTGTCTGGTCCAGTTTCAGGAGAAGTTTCAAGACCACTAGCCTCCTACAAATCATCATACCAAGTGTTGTCTTGATAATGCTGGGCGAACTCATCACCCATGTCATAATCATTGTGGCTTCGGTCCAGGTCAGACTTCCATTGACTCAGAGTTGGACAGTACTATGGGTAGCTCCTCATCCGGTGTCAATGGATTCAGGACTGGTGTCGAAGTCCTCAAAAAACAGTGAGGTATGGGTCTCTGAGAGGTATGAGAGAGAGAGAGCACCACTGAAGGAAGTGACCCGATTAGGGCCACCCGGGTCACTCGCGACCACCTCTCAGCCTACCATACAAATAAAGAGTTGGTCAGACAGTAGAAAATACAAACCAAGTATATGTTTATTCAGATACACTCGAGGGGAGCCCCGTCTGCCCAGTTGCTTAGGGGTGCTGCAGAGAGGACTGACATCAGCAAACATGGTGATACATTATGTACGATTCAGAACCAAGGAAGACCCGCCCATAATGGAATTTTACAAGCAGGTGCAGCTAAAACAAAGAAGTACAGTAGGATGAGCTTCGACTATGAGGCCGGGCACACATTATCTCTATGCCAAGGTCATTCTGCCCATGCCTACCGCTAGACTAGTGGGAGAGGGCCTCTTTCTAGTGGTAAAGTTATGCGCTAATAAGAACAGTGTATTCATTAGTACAACAAGGCCTAACCTTGGAGAAATGAAACTTTCCACAGCCTGCTTCAGGAGGAAGGAATACGCAGTTAATGGCATGATTCAAAATGGCGGCTAAACATAAAATGGTGCCGCGAATGCTAACTTACATGGAACGATGCACGAACAAAATAGCAAAAACATATTAATTTCATCAGACCCTCCTTTTAGCATTCGCTAACCACTTTTATATGGTGAACAGAAAAGACAACATTCGAATAAGTAAAAGGACATCAGTACTCAGAATAATCCATATACTCAGTATCAGGAATTGAAGCTGCAAGGGATGAAGTAGATTCAAAAATGCCCTCGTCCGTCTGCATAATTTCATCAATCTGTTTTTGTAACATAACTGCTGCATTAGTATCATGAACTGACACTTTCAGCTTGGGAATGAGGACAGTGGCACAATAGGAACAACAAGCTGGGAGACATTGTATGCAGAGGCAACACGTGAAGAAGATACCGGCAACTACAGCCAGAAAAGTGAGGATCTTCCAACCCCATGTAGTGAGTATGTTCCTGAACCACCCTGAGAGGTATGTCAGACGAAGGTCTATGCAATTTTTGTATAGCTGCGTACACGTTGGGAGCGTGATCAGGTATGTAAACACAACAGCTCCTGCCCATGACACGAAAAGCCCCTCCCCGATCTGCCAGGATGATTTCTAACACCATCCGGTTTTGCCAAGTGACTAATCTCGTAGCCTGAAGCTCAGCCGTGATATTTGTCATTATCCCAGCAGTTGTATTGATAACCCCCTTCAACAACTCTGGTTAGCCTACGAATTTGAAGGCTATTGGCCATGGGGCCCCAAAAAGGTAGGAGACCCTTTATGGCATCCTCAAACTGTTGTGCGGTGGTATCTGTCTGATCTATATCCTTTGTGTCAACAACCCTTCTGACTCGGGGCAAATATGTACTCCTACGCTGCAGCTGATGATCTTTATGATAATTGGACGGGGCAACATACACCGGGGGAAGGAGGAAAGAGAGGTAACATCTGCCTGACCATCCCCTCTGAAGCCAGACATGAGCTTGGGATCCACAGACAAAATAGACATTATGGGGTAGGATCAAAGGCGGACTATTAATTGTTCTCAGTCTGTAGGTGAAATTGCATTTACTCTCCCCCACCTTTACCTCCCCAGTCCCTTGGACACAGAAACTAGCTGTTGTGTTGACCACGGACACCGGCATCGGTTTGTCCTTAGTAATATTGCGAGTTTGGAAAGATTGAAAATACTCAGAGGTGTTGAACCTTTGGAAATCAGCCATTTCCATTCGGAGCCATGTTTCGTTCTTCATTTTATCACATGTGCTCATACAGGAGTTTGGGGACAATGTACCAGAAGTCCCTTGTCCTGCCGTTCCTATGGGAGTAAACCCGTGATGAAAACTTATATACTCTACCACAGTGCGAGAATCAACAGGTGTCATAACCAGAGTAGAGAGTTGGAAATGGTAGTGTACCATAACGAACAATTCAAACCAACCTTCACAGCTGCCGATATATGATAATGGCATGGACAACAAATTGTCACTCTTATGAGTAACTGAGGGGAGCAATCCACAAACCCAACAATTAGTTGTATTGGACACATCATGGGCTTGATGCAACATTTGTATAAATACATTGTCCGTGTAAGACTTTCTATGCTCTTCTTTGTGAGGGGCCAAAGTAACAAAAATGTGCTCAGGGGAATGGGCGTTGTACCAACCAAAGAATGTACAGGATACTTCTCCTCCAGAAACCAGGATATTCCAAGTATTATTATTAGTGTAATCACAACAATTAATATGCAAACTATTTTATTCTTTGTTAACCACCCTCACGCTAAACGCGGTGGTGCAAATGGCTGTTCCTCCTCCTCAATAGGTCGACCAAACGGATGCATTATGAAGCAAGAAGAGGAATGCAATAAAACTGATAGCAAAGGTAAGTGTTCCCAGTGTCCATCAGAGCCTCACTGCTACAGGCTCCTATTGTTCATCAACGTTGCCGCTCTTGAGCACCGGCGGTGGAGCTTGCTCAGTCCTAAGCTCTCGATGAATCCAACGTCGCACAGGATAATGTACCCCCCTCCTGGGAGCACGTTCGATCTATCCTGTCTGTCAGAGCAGTGCACCAATCTCACAACACCCTAAACTAACACCGTTGGTACTAGAGCAAAGTACACCCTAACTTACACAGTCCATCCCTAACTAGTACACCCTAACTTACACAGTCCATCCCTACCTAGTCTGACTTCTCCTTTGGTGCACTATTCCTCAGCCGAGGACGCAAATTGTACCTGGTGACTCCAGGCACAGAGGGGTCAATGAAAAGCGGCTCCTTAATGGCTCGAATTTCTGGAGGGACCGCTGCATTTAGCACGTCATCATTCTCTGCACCCGTTTGGGTCCACGTTAATTTTGCGTCGCTGATGGGGACGAACTGAGGCACCGTCTCTCACTCAGTATCCCCAACTCCATCAGCGACCCATTGGTCATATGGCAAAGGTAGAGGCACTCGTTTACAATGAGCACCATGGATCCAGTTCTTTCGGCCAGCAACCTTGACTGCGCTTCTGGTGGCTAGAAGGACCTGCTCAGTTCCCTTCCAGCGCGGCTCCAAACTCTTCTTCCGCTGAAAGTTGCGTACCAGAATCCAATCACCAGGCTGGATGTTGTGTCCTGGTCCCTCTGGTATATCGGGCAGAGTCACCCGGATCTGTTGGTTGAATAGAACGCAAATTTTCAGTTAACTGGCACAGGTAATCTGTCAATAATGGATACTCAATATCGGAGAACTTGCGCGGGACGCCCCAGACATTTGCCGGGCATCCAAACACGACCTCGTAAGGTGACAATCCTGTTCCAGAATGTGCTGTTGCTCTGGTCGACAAAAGAGCTAATGGTAAAGCATCTGGCCACTGTAAGCCTGTTGTCTCCTGAATCTTTGCCAATTTCAGTTTGAGAGTACCATTGTACTTGTCAACCAAACCTGCTGACTGGGGGTGATTGATTTGCAGCATGGAATTTCTGTTTTATGTGCAGACTAATGCCAAAGTCATACAGTTAATTTGTGCAAAGTGACTTCCGTTATCACTCCAGATCAAACGGGGCAAGCCGAAGCGAGGAAACAACTCCTTCAGGAGTACCTTTGCAGTTGCCATGGCTGTATTGTCTTTGGTGGGGTCGACCTCAACCCATTTACTGAAAGCACAAACAACCACCAACACATACTTCAATTTATTGACCCTTTCTAACTCAATGTAATCTAATTGAAGAACCTCAAAAGGGAAAGTAGGTGGTGCAAAATTACCAGGTGGTGTGGGGGTACCCTTCCCAGGATTGTGCATCCTGCACACCATACAGTACTTCACTAAATGTGTAGCTGTCTTCGAAATGTCATTTTGCCAGACAGGATCTAACAACTTGCAAATACCCTTAGCACTGATATGGGCTGGGCCATGAGCCATCGTGACTACAGGAAGAACATATGCATCTGGCAACATCCATCTTTGCTTCCCTGACTTGTCAATCCAACATCCCTCATCGTTCAATTGTGCTGTACTTTCTTGCCACACTAATTCCTCCACTGTGGCCTCACTCTGTATTTCCTTCACATTCTCAAGTGTATCCTCAAACATAAGGACCTCGGGCACCCACCTAGCGGGACCTGCTACGAACATTCTTTTCATCCTAGTCCAGGCTGTTTCCTTAGCTGTCTGATCTGCAAAAGCGTTCCCTTTACCTACATCGTAAGTAACCTTCCTATGGGGGCTACACTTTACTATTGCCAATTTCTATGGGAGTGTCAAAGCAGACAGAAGCCTATATATAAGATGACCGTGTTGAATCTTTGTCCCATGGGAAGTAAGGAACCCTCTCTCTGCCCAGAGTCGCCCGAAATTATGGGCGGCTCCAAAGGCATACTTGCTGTCAGTATAAATATTAACAACCAGTCCCTCACTCAATTCGCAGGCTCGTATTAGGGCAACGAGCTCTGCAGCTTGGGCCGACTGATAGGGAACTTGTGATGTCTCAATTACCTTGCGCAGCGTAGTAATAGCATATGCAGCAGTTGTAGTGCCATCTGGTAATTTGAAGCAAGAGCCATCGACATATAGTTCCCCTTGGGGATCAGATAAGGGAACATCAGTCAGGTCTACCCGTCCTTTCGTCTCTTCTTCCGTCTGGAAGATACAATCATGTATGTCAATCTCCTCATTCTCAGAAGGGAGGGGTAGTAACGTGGCTGGATTCAGAGTGGCACATCGTTTGATCATAATATGTTTAGCGAACAGCGTTAGCTCATAACCTGTCAGACGTGCACTGGTGAGGTGCTGCATCTTTTGTCTTATTCAAAAGTGTATCCACAGCATGGGGTACCATGACTGTGAGATCAGTATCTAGTACGAGTCCAGCCGATTGCCTTATCGAGGCAGCCGCAACCGCTCTTAGCTCGGGAGGTCTCGTGCGATTGGATCATGCACAGCAGAGAAATAAGCACACGGACGTTGCTTATCTCCAAATTTTTGTGTTAAAACAGAAAGCGCACAACCAGCCGTCTCATGGACATATAATACAAATGGCTTGCTGTAGTTAGGTGTGCCAAGCACTGTAGCCGAACAAAGCGCACTTTTTAATTGCTCAAAAGACTGCTGACATTCAGGCGTCCAAGGCAGGGGTTCATGCAGATCTTTAGTAGTCAGAGCAAGCAGGGGTTTAGTTAGTAGGGAATAATTTGGAATCCACTGGCAACAGTAGGAAGTAATGCCAATAAAAGCGCACACATCTTTTTGAGTTTGCGGAATGGGCATTTTAACAATGGTACTGATGCGCTCAGGGGTCAATCTCCTACCCTCCTTCGACAGTAAGTGACCTAAGTAGGTTACCTCTTGTCGACAATACTGAAATTTGGAAAGGGATACTTTATGGCCCTGCTCAGCTAAATGTAACAGTAATTTAACTGTACTGTCTCTGCAACCTTGTTCTGTATCCGAGGCGATGAGCACGTTATCGACATACTGAAGCAATACATTACCTGTAGGGAGCGACAAGGAATCCAGCTGACCTTTCAATGCCCGACTATAGATACTCGGAATCTCTGTATAGCCTTGAGGAGCGCGACAGAATCTAAAACTTCTACTAGCTAGGGTGAACCCAAACAGATACCTGCTGTCTGGATGAATGGGAATACTGAAGAACGCATTTTTCAAATCAATGACAGAAAAGTATGTAGCAGAAGAAGGAATCATCGTCAAAAGAGTCATAATGTCGGGGACCACTGGAAACTGGGGAATCACTAGTTTATTAACTTCCCGCAAGTCAATCACAAAGCGATAAACATCTGCATGACCGTCAGAGGAACCCGCAGGTGTCCGTTTAAGAATGGGAAGAATAGGGCTATTACAAACATTAGCAGTCGTCTCCTCAACCACTCCTTTCTCAATCAAGTCCTGTGCAATTTGCAATAGAGCTCGCTCACCTGCCTTTTATACTCCGGGATGCGCGGTAGTATAGCATTGTCTTTAACTTGGATGGAAACTGGCGGTATCTGTAACAGTCCCACATCAGTGCCATCTGTCGCCCAGAGAGTGGGTGGCACATCTTTAAACTCCGCAGGAAGAGGCGCATCTTTGGACAGACACTGTGTAGCGTGCACAACATTCGGACCCATTGTCATGTAAACACCTGCCGGGGAGCAGTAAATCGTGGCATGCAATCTCTTCAACAGGTCCAAACCCATCAAATTTTCTCCACAATTAGACGTCAACAAGAATGGTGAATCCACAGTGAAAGGACCAATAGTCAACGCAAGGGGTTTTGAAATGGGGCTCACAACCGGTACACCAGAAAAACCTACAGAAACATTATTATGGCCAGACAGAGCCGCCCCAGGGACCAAGGAACAAGAAATAGAACTGTTCGTTGCACCTGTATCCACCAAGAACTCCTTAATCGAACCATGCACATCCGCTCTAACGTACGGACCATGCTGATCTACAGGTATCGTAACTGGTCCCTCACTCTGTCCCTGGCTGTCCTAGCAGTAAGACATCCTAGTCACCTCATCCGTATCGTAATCATCATTATAATACTGTCGTCCCCGAGGGTCATCAAAATAATTCTTATCAGAACGACCCTGCGGGACTGCCACCTTCTGCAAAAGCACAGGACACTCGCTACGCCAGAGTCCCTCCTCTTTGCAATATGCACACTGATTCGGCCCTACAGGCATAGTATTCCTGCTAGTACGTGGAAGCTGCCGGGCCAAACCACCACGTCCTCTACCGTTTCCCCTGGAAGTCTGCTGCAACAACACCTTAGTCTTCAAATCCTTGTGCTTCTTCTCCGTTCTCTCCTTATCCTCATTTTCCCTGTGCTCATAATACTGTGCCATATTCAAAATAACAGAAGGAGAAGAGGTTGACCAGGTGCTCTCGGAAGCCTGTAATCGAGTCGCAATCTAGGGAAGCAAATTGGAAACAAATCTATTAACAAACAGTCGCACACCACCTTTGATCGACAAATCCTGTCCACTATAATCTAGAAACACCTTCAAACCAAGTGAAAAAATCAGACACACTCCTCTTTCTTTTGATAGCAAGCCGATAACTTGTCCCAATCAACCTTTCTCGGGGAAATAAGAGAATGCAAATATGTAATGATATAGCCGGGCAAAGCAAGTATCTCTGGTCTAGGCTTATCACCAGGCTTCCGTTCCTGATCCCATACCTTAACTTGGTCCCAGGTACCACCCAATTCCGCAACGTGATCCTGTGTGTGTACTTGTCTCCAAATATCAACCGGAACTAGTAAGCCAAAGAACATTTCAATTTCAGCAAGGGTCATCACTGTCAATTACTTATAATAAGCAGTCGGATTCTTCCTAGGATCAGGTAACTGAGTCTTAAGAGACAAGACTTCACTCCTTTTCCACGGAGTATAAACGCATTGTTCTTGGAAACGGGCCGCTACACCTTGTCTAATAACATTATCGTGCTGATCCCTTTGCTCTGTTATTTCAGGGTGATATATAGGATGAACCTCCCGCATTGGAAACTGAGATACTGGGGTGGGACTCTTCTCAAGCAGTCTACCCCGATAAGCAACCAACGTCGCAACATTACCAAAAACTTGACCAGGCGCCATAACAGTAACATATACATGATCCTTAATATTATATATAATCTGTGGGGCTGCATCATTGAAACACTGCTCCCAAAGACCAATCAAAGTAGCGGACATATGCTTAAGGGCATGCTGTTGTACAAAAGGCTCATAATCTTTCATCACACTCCACACATCTTCCACACTGTAAATGGGGTTTCGGGCCGACTGGGCAGCCTGATTAGCTACTACCCTTTTGTCCTTATCTCCCACATTAGATCTGACTAACGTCTGCCCCATACGTTCCTTAAATTTCGTCCAGTCTCTATCTTCAAATCCACATACTGGTGTCCCACTACTCAGTAATGTCGGGGGATGGAAAACACAGTGGGGGTAGCAACAGAAGGGCCAGGCACCAATGTCGCTGCCAGCTGCGTCGCAGGTGTAAGAGCTGGCAAAAGGGACGTCGAAGCAATAGGTGTCACAGGAGTACTAACAGTCATAGTTGCCACAGACGGCGAAGACAAAGAAAGGACAGGAGGTGCCGTGGCCAAGGCAGTCTGATCAACAGTAACAGAAGCAGAAACAACAGAGACAGAAGAACCGGGTAGCTGGGCCTGCGAGGGGAGAGCGGGATATATCATCTGTGGGCATATGGGGGTGGGGGTCGAGTATCTAACAGTTCTTCCACAAAAGTATCATTTTCTTCTCAGGCTACATAAGATTTATCAATATTCAATCGAAACATCCTATCTGCACGTTCAATCCCTATTTTCTGCTTCTCTTTATCATGTGCTACAGCTTTCTGAGTTAATGTTTGCATTCTCATCTTTCGCGCCTCCTTCTCTGCTTTCATTCACCTCTGTTTAGCTTCCTTTTGCCACGTTCGAAGAGAATCAAACATAGACTGTCTACTTCTCTTCGCAAACAACTTCTCCTGTAAAAACCCAATTTTTTGTTCATCAAAAGTGCCCGTCAACGGCCACTGCAACTCGGCATTGTCCCTCGTATATTTGTGCCATAGCATACTGAACATAATAGGGCCAAGGCCATGTTTCACATACATATTAAAGTTCGGAGTGCCTTCTGGAGGCGCCGGCTGACTTTCTTCCAATCGAGCATCTGCATCTGCAGAACAACATCGACAATAAGAAACCAAGAACCTGCTGAATCCAGGCATTTTCAAAAGTGAGCCAAATTCGTTATGTTGCCTGGCGAAGTGTTCGCAAACGCTTCGTACCAAAAATCGGTCCTCAGACGTGCCAAATACAAACCAAAATGGTACCATATCCACAAAGAACCAAAACAAACTCACTTGGTGCACACAGGTCAAACAAATTTATTCTCCACTGCCGACCAAACGGTCAGATCCAAGGGTTTCGCTGTTCAGGACCCCAGTCGGGGTGACCGCTGGCCGAGGCACCGTCTGGTGGGACAGAAGGGGCAGCTGCGAGTTCAGGAACTCTCTCGTAAAGGGATCCCTGGTCCGTCCAACCCGACGATGGCCCCGACCTCCCCACCGGGGAAGGGCCACTCACCTGATGGGGTTCCTGTTCGGGCGCCAACTGAAGGAAGTGACCCGATTTGGGCCCCCGGGTCACTCGCGACCACCTCTCAGCCTTCCATACAAATGAAGAGCCGGTCAGACAGTAGAGAATACAGACAAAGTATATGTTTATTCAGATACACTCGAGCGGAGCCCCGTCTGCCCAGTGGCTTAGGGGTGCTGCAGAGAGGACTGACATCAGCAAACATGGTGATACATTATGTACAATTCATAACCAAGGAAGGCCCGCCCATAATGGAATTTTACAAGCAGGTGCAGCTAAAACAAAGAAGTACAGTAGGATGAGCTTCGACTCTGAGGCCGGGCACACATTATCTCTATGCCAAGGTCATTCTGTCCGTGCCTACCGCTAGACTAGTGGGAGAGGGCCTCTATCTAGTGGGAAAGGTATGCGCTAAGAACAGTGTATTCATTAGTACAACAAGGCCTAACCTTGGAGAAATGAAACTTTCCACAGCCTGCTTCAGGAGGAGGGAATACGCAGTTAATGGCATGATTCAAAATGGCGGCTAAACATAAAATGGTGCAACAAATGCTAGATTACATGGAACGATGCACGAACAAAATAGCAAAACCATATTCATTTCATCACCTGGTGGTACGGAAGAAAGGAACTGACGTCGGCGGGAGTGGTGCCTATATAGGCTCCACAAGTCCTTTTCAGAGTGGAACAGCATCAGTGCAAAGCCACACGGCAGCACCAGCTGACGCGCAAAGGTACTGCTCGAGTGTCTGGATCCACTCTGATGCCTAGGAAATATTCAAAAGGCGAGGAATCTGTGGCGAGAAGTCTTCATGAGAAAAACGTACTACATTATCTATCAATGAGATGAGCAAAACTTGTACAAACGCTTAGCAGCTTTTGTATTGAGATGGTGGGGACCTTTATAGCAGCCAGCAACATCTAGTGTCTAAATGGAGAGGTCTAGATAAGCAAAAGTGAATTCCTTGGAACCAGGAGCTCACGCCAAGTCATAGCAACTGAAGAGACAGAATATTCCCCATCCAGAGAAGCTACCGAATTTGTTAGTACCTACAGGTAAGATCTACGTTGCTCATGTAGGGAAAGTAATCCACCCTCCTTCCTGTGCCTAAGAACTAATCCAGTCCATTTGGTCTGAGGCAACATCTTCATAAAAAGGATGCGAACCTGTCACCCACACTAGGTGACATTCCTTATCATAGAGGTGCTCCTTTGCCTGCAACCGTTGCTGAAAGTCGTGCTCTTGTTTGAGCATTGTTTTGTTATTTGAGAAGGGTTAATATAAAATTGCATCATGTAAAGTAGTAGAATTACTGTATTATGTATGCCGCTCTACTTAGAATTCTAACACCTGGTGTTATGGAATCCATGCATTGTATTGATGTGGGTTTGGCTTGACTTCTATTTTACCCATCAACACCCTTCTTGTACCCCTACAGAGCATGACTGTTGTAATATTGCATGGTCATGTATAAACTCAAGAAAGAACCACAATACTGTACTTCAGTGGCGTCTCTGGAATTCTCCTGCTAAGAGAGCGCTCCTTGAGAAAATATGTAAAGTCAGAAACCTGGGGGATCCGATAGTGGTCAGTTGGTCTAGGACTGTGGATGGGGTATGTTTCAATAAACTTATCACCTGTCTTCATCTTCGGTGTCAGCCATTTGCACTTGTTTTACAACATCATATACACCGGTTTATTAAATATGGCTAGTAAATCAGTTGCTAGTTGATGGCAGGAGATATCAACATGGGTTTCTGTGAAACTAGCAGCTCTATCAAAATATAACTGCCCTTATACTCTGTATTGGTGACTCATTGACCTTCTCTCACCCCATTACTAGAATTCTTGTGGACGCAAAAAATGGTTAATGTGATTAAGGCATTTTATGCCAACCCCAGAGTATGGCTTATAGTAAATGGGCAGTTAGGTAACTCAATATTGAATGTGGCAAGACAAGGTTGTTTGCTCTCTCCAACTTTTAGAACCTAGTCTGCGAGTCAAACCTGGGATCCTGCTGTATTTAATACGTAATACTCATTATAAAGTACTATTATATGCAGGCAATTTTTTGACTAGGGGTACCACATCTTAACTCTGGGTCATATTGACTCAAGGAATTTAGTTTCTTCTTAGGATAGCAGTGGAGTAACAATAAGACTCAGGTTAGAGTGTGGCATATCCCATAAGGCAATGGTCTTAACCTGTAGTCCGGGGACCCCTAGGGTCTGTGAAGCCTACTCAGAGGGTCCACAACTGGTTAGAAAATTAAATAATATTAACAGATTAACAAAGTGTATATAAATAAAGAAGCAAAAAGTAAAATTGAAAATGTTAAAATGTTCTGTAAATCTGAAGGTATTTGAAATTGGAGGCTAAATGTTAAGTTAGAAAACTGAGATTGATTCGTGGGAGCAGAGCAAGTGCATCAGACAGAATATAGTATGGATGATGAATGGCCTTAATTTAATTTAGAATAGCTCAACCCTTCTTACTATAACTAAAATTTTAATTTTTTTGTAATTTGTTTGTGAATTGCATAAAAAATGTGTGCATTTGTTTGATGAATGCTTGTTTGTGTATTTGGTGGATTGTTTTGCAATTCAAATAATTGAAAATGCTTAGGCTGGGATCCCTGGCTTCCAGTAATGACTCAGTAGGGGTCCCTGGATTCCAATAATGATTGGATGGGGGCTGAATTCCAGTAATGATTATCTGGGGGGTCCACAGAGGTGAAAGGTTACAAACCACTGAATAAGGTAAAGATAAACAGTCGATATATATCAAAGTGAAGTAGTACCAGGGTGTGGAAGTCCCTAAAACACTTGCAAAGTGAAAAAATCAAATCGGTGGTTTGTGACATCCCTGGTAAGGTGCACAGGCATGTGGCTGCAGGGCCTGGCCAAAGGCAGACATTCCAGCCAACATTCATTGTACATGGAATGTGAAGCAACCAAATGGTACATGGCAGGTGAATGCAGTACATCATTGAAAGAAAACATAGAAATTCACTGGAAACAACACAGTTAAAAGTTAGATATGGTTCAGATAAAACAAGCCTGAATATCGCCTGAAATTAATTTGTTATGATATGTAACACACCATTCTCAGAGAAAACATAGGCTGCCAACTAAGCGCAATGTATGGCCTGAGTTATGCACTGCATACCATAATTGGCTAATTTAAGGATTTGTTTTCACTGAACCATAACTAACCTATGTGTATGTGTGTATATATACATATATATATCAATACATTTGTAAAGCACTACTTGTCACCGGTGAGGGTATCCAGGCGCTCTCAGGGTCCAGTTGATTAGTCGAATAGCCAGGCTTTCAGGGACTTTTGGAAGTCTGGAAAAGATGGGGAGGTCCGGAGATGAAAGGGTAACTCGTTCCAGGTCTTCGCTGCTAGGTAGGAGAAGGAGCGACTTCCGCATCTGCTATGTTGGTTGCGGGAGTGAGTGTTAGAGAAAGGGATGTGGAGTGGAGGTGTCTGGTGGGCTGATTGACATTCAGGCGGTGGTTCAAATAGGCGGGCCCGCAGTTGTGTAGGGCCTTGTATGCATGGGTCAGGAGCTTGAACTGGCATCTTTTCTGTACAGGGAGCCAGTGGAGTTCCCTGAGGCAGGGGGTGATGTGGGTTCATCTAGGGAGATTCAGGGCGAGACTGCCTGTGGCGTACTGTATGGTCTGTAGTCGTTGGAGGAGGTGAGCTGCAATCCTTGCGTAGAGAAATTTGCCATAGTCCAGTTGGCTGGAGATTAGGGCCTGGGTGAATGCACGTCTTGAGCTCCGGGGTAGCCATTTGAATATCTTACGAAGCATTTGGAGGTTAAAGAAGCAGGAGGAGGAGACTGAGTTAACCGGAGTTGTCATAGTTACTTTGTTGTCCAGAATGATGCCTAGGTTCCTAGCATGGTCAGTGGGGGTAGGAGTAGGCCCGAGTTCTGAGGGCCACCAGGATGTGTCCCATGGGGAGCTTTTGTTTCAAATCAGTACCTCTGTCATGTCCATATTGAGCTTCAGGCAGTAGTCCTTCATCCAGTTGGCGACATCTATCATGCAGCTGTGGTAGTTGGTCTTGCTGTTGGGGGTGTCTTCGGAGAGGAAGAGGGAGCGTTGTGTGTCGTCGGCATAGAATATGTTGAGTCCAGGGATTTTGGTGATGCTGCCCTAAGGTGTCATATAAGTGTTGAAGAGGGTGGAGCTGATCGAGGATCCTTGAAGTAATCCACAGATGATTTCCTTAGGTGAAGAAGGAAGGTGGACTTTTTTGTGTTCTTCTGGTGAGGAAAGATCCATCTGAGAGCGGCTCTTTGGAAGCCTATGTTGTGCAGCTTTGTGATGAGTGTGTGGTGGGAGACCGTATCAAAGGCTGCTGAGAGGTCTTGGAGGATCAGAGCCACAGTCTCACCTCGGTCAAGTAGGGCTCGGATTTTGGGGTGTAGCTGCAATGACGGCTGGCCAGTGCTGTGGTTGCTGCAGAATCTGGATTGGGAGGAGTCGAGTATGAGGTTCAATTCCAGATGTGAAGAGAGTTATTGGCTTTTCTAATACTTTGGTCGGAAACATGAGCAGGGAGATTGGTTGGTAGTTGTGGAGTTCGCTTGGGTCTGCCAATGGTTTCTTTAATATGGTTTTAACTTCTGCATGTTTCTACTACTCGGGGAAGGTGGCCCTGTCAATTGAGGTGTTGAACAAGGTGGTGAGAACGTGGCTGATTCTGCCTTTGCACAGGTTGAAGATGTGGTGAGGGCATGGGTTGGGTGGGGCCCCGCAGTGGACCGAGTTCGTGATGGAGGCAGTGTGCTGTGGGGCGAGCTGGCTTCATTCGGTTACCTAGATGTCTATTGTTGTAGTGGGGTTGTTGTGTTGCTTTAAGAAGTCAATGTCCTGGGCTGGGGTTCGAAGTTTCTGTAGATGTTGGTGATCTTGTGGAAGAAATTTGCAAGGTTGTCGCAAAGCACCTGTGAGGGGGTAATGTTTTTTGCAGCTGAGGGGTTGGAGAATTCTTTGATGATGTTGAAGAGTTCTTTGCTGTTATTGGAGCTTGATTTAATGTGGAAGGCTAAGGCCTTTTCTTCGATTCTCTCAACTGTCTGTGGTAGAGGTTGAGGGCTGTCTTAAAGGCGGTCTTGTTGGTCGTATCCTTGCTGGTGCACCACCTCCTTTCCAGTTGTTTACAGTGTTGTTTAACGGTTCTGAGGTCTTTAGTGTACCAGCTAGCCTGCCTGCTGGACCTTCTGTGAGTGTTGTTGCTGATGTGAGCGATGCTGTCGGCGCAGGTGATGATCCAATTGTTGAAGTTTCTAACGTTCTGGTCTAGGTTGTTGCAAGAGATGGAGTGGGTGGTGTTGAGTGTGTTGATCCATTTGTCCTTTGAGCCTTTGCTCCAGCTGCAGCGGGTGTGCTGGGCAGACTGGGGAGGAGGTCTGTGAGCTGGTGATGTTGAAGTGGACGATGGAGCGGTTGGTCCAGGTGAGTTCTGTGGTGTGCTGTACCTGATGTGGACGCTGGAGTTGAAGATGGGGTCTAGAATGTGGCCTGCAGTGTGCGTGGGGTCGTAGATGAATTGGGTAAGTCCGATGTTGTTCATGCTGTCAAGGAGGTCGGTAGTGTTGATGTCATTATGGTCGTTAAGATGAAAGTTGAGGTTGTGGAGAAAAATGTAGCTGTTAAAGTCTTTGGCGAGGGCGAAGAAGTTGGCGATGAAGTTGCAGTAGGCAGGACATGGTCCTGGAAGATGGTAGGCGAGGTGCCCCTAATGGTGGTTTTGCTGTCTGTTTGTAGTTGGAAGTTGAGGTGTTCCATGGCTTGGGGATGTTGTCATTTGGGTGGTGCATTGGATGCATTTCTTGTGTATGATGGCAATCCCTCCTCCAGGCTGGTTGATGCAGTTGCAATGGGTGATCTTGTATCCTTCAGGTACTGCAGTGGTGATAGGCGCGGAAGTGGGGCTCAGCCAGGTCTCAGTCATGATGAGGACGTCAGATGTGAGGGTGGAGAGGAGATCTCAAGTCTCGTTGGTGTGTTTGCATAGTGAGCGTGTGTTGAGAATGGTGCATGCGAGTTGGTGTTTTTGTTCAGGTGGTGTCTGGGATGTGTTCGGGGTGGGGCTGATTGCTGGGCTGGTGTGTGTGCTGTGAGGGCTGGACTGGGAATACAAACAGCCCTGGCAATTTTGTCAGACCAGCCCTCAGCGGGAAGGGGGGGCTTGCAAGTGTGAAGCACTGCTGCTTTTGTTACTGGGGGCCAATATTGCAGCACCTCTGCAAAACCGGCTTCCCAGTTACACAACTGGCCCACACCGCTGCAAAACTGGCCTCCACCCTTCCAGCCTCCCGGGGAAACGCCCGATGCCTGGTATGGCCAGTTCAGCCTTGTGTGTTGTGGCAGTGGGTACACGTAAAAGGTCCTACCATGGAGAGTGGGTTGGCATGGTGGCAGGGTTTGTAGTGGTGTCCGAAGTCAAGGGTGTAGAACTCGGCGATGGTGGGGGGGGTGTTTGTGTGTGAGTATATATATATATATATATATATATATATAAAGTCGATGTATTTATATAGCGCTTTGTAATTGTCAATGTATTTATATAGTGCTTACGATCACTGATGAGGCATTGAAGCGCTTTTTCAGTGAGTAGTACGCTATTCCGGAACCCAAGATTAGTAGTTAGCTGGTTAGTACAATATATTTTAAGTTTGTACTCTAGATTGCATGTGTGTTTAGTAGAGTTTGGAGTAGGAACAGAATGATAGGAATAGATTTGAAAAGGGGAGTTTGAAGTAGAGATCGAGCATTCGGAATGGATTTGAAAAGGGAAAGTATAACGTTTTTTGTAAGTAGTGGTTGTGTGTGCTTGTTAGTTGTGTGCCATTGCTAAAAAGGTGGGATGAAAGTTTTAGAAGGATGTTTGGGAGTTCATAGTACTCTGGTTTGAGATGAAACATAGGAAGGAGGGATCGGAATGACGAAAGGTATTTTTTTTTAATAGCATAATGTAAATAATTTATACTTTTGGGACAGACAAGTCCTCTGCATGGTTGGAGAAGTGTAGCCCTGCCCTGAGTGCCCAAATGTACTGCTGTCTAGATCCCTAATGCTGATGTTTTGTCATAGGTGAACATGGATCATGCGTGAGAGCCATGCCATAGGCCTGTCTTACAGATTACTGTATTGTTTGTCCAGGAGGGGTGCCCAAAGCACTACCCTCCTAGTGGTGGAAGACTACTGCCTTCACCAGGAGTTTAGCAGCATGAGCGCGGTGGTGGCAGCACACCCTGTAGTGATCCGTTGTTGTGGACAGGACCTTTTACCCTGTGTCACTGGAGTGCGGCCTACAGGCTCACTCTCTTTTTTTAAAATTTCCGCTGCTGTGTACATAACTCACCCCTTGGCCTACATCAGGTAGATATAGAGTGCTGCGTAGCACAGGAGTAGTAACTGTGCTGGATGTATGTGTGCCTGGGAAGGGTACAGTTCAGGGTTAGAGCAGTACTAAGCAGTGCATGTGTGGTTAGTTGATGTACTGGTTGCATGTATGCCTGTGAGGAAACCATTAATGAGTGATGTGCAGTGCATGCGCAATGAAAGCATGTGCTGGGTGTATGTGTGCTTGCATAGTGATGGGTGAAGTGTTGTGCAACACGCACATGGTGTGTGTGTGTGTGTGTGTGCTAGCAGCATGTGTGATTATAAATAGCACAACCTGGTTAAATATAGAAAAACGTCAGTGCTGAGCATTGTGCGCAGACTGAGTTTGTGTGCTGAATGCATGTGTACATGTAAGGGCACAATGCATGGAGGTAACAATGCATGGAGGTAACAGTGCTGGACAGTAAGTGTGCCTGCAGTGGTACATTACATGGAGGACCCTGGGTTCCATTTTAGGAAGCCCAGGCCTGCCTGGTGAAGATATGAGGAGGAGTGGAATCCTCCCAGACATATTTGTATCACTGCATTCCTGTGAGCTGGGTGGAACACACACGAGAGGTAAAAAGGAAGAGACTTCCTGTACACTTCTAAAAAGTACTGTTTGATTCAGTGATAGATCACAAGCAAGGGGCCAGGACACATCTCAGGAAAGGAGATAGGGCTGATAAGAGAGTCATAAAGAGTAGGGCTTGGGGTCTGGGATTATCCTTTCTGTCGGTGCTCATATCCCTGTGGCTGACATCGAGGTGTGTACTCTGGTCACTGCCATGAATTGTGTTGTGGGACAATCAGCTTCAGAGTTTTGCCTGCTGTGATAGACAGTCTTTCATGAGGAACAAAGAAAAAGAGAAGTGTCCACTTCAAAAGAAGCAGAACTCCAACATAAAATGTCGAAGACTCAGACCTTAAATTACATTTTGGTGTCAGGAAATGGACTATATGAAAGGGAGGTTGAGACCCCAAAATCTGTTATCTGTCAAGCAGCCAGACAGGCAATGTGAGAAGGGGAAGCTCTGCAAGACTTCTGCCTGTGTCCAGGACTGGGGACAAGGCCCTGCCAGTCTCCCTGCTGCCTGAGGGGACATCACCCAGGACACCAAGATCACCTACCCTGAGCACCAGTGTGCCCTGTGAGGAAGAAGAGAGCGTTGGAGAGAGCGAGGTCCAGTGGGGAACCCTGCCCAAAAGGATTCCTTGATCATGGCGTGAGGCTGTGCACCGGTCTTTGCTCCTGTGCAGTGTCGGCTCTGTGACCCCCGTATGCCAGGAGAGTGCTTCCAGAAACAGAGCTGTGAGTTAAGCGCCATGCGGACTGGACAAACCCTAACGTGCTGACCCCGTATGCCAAAGGGGGCCACCGGTAAAGTTGTTACTTCCAGAAGCGCCAAGACTTGTAACCATCTTGGTGTGGGCACCTGCACTGAGATAGTCTACACTCGTACTGTCAAGTATTGTGGCAACCTCGTATGCCAGTAGGGGCTACCGATACCATCATTGCCGAGGGATGTGGGTTGCTGCCCGAAGGAGACTGAAGCTTCATTTGGCGGGTTGGACGGTGCACCCTCAATGGACTCCAGTCAGGAGCTGAAGGAAGGGTTGCCGCCCACCTCTTGCTGGGTAAAGACAACTTACTGTGTCTTCGTGAACTAAGAGTTGATCCTACAACTGAGAAGCACTCTGGGAGCGTCGCTCAGGAGCGGCAACCTGTGCCATTGGGCGCTGCTGCGTGGGCCTCCAGCAGCCTAACTTCTCTGAGCAGAGCCAAACTTGCGGGTGGGCGTGCTGAGGGCACCCATTCTACTGCTGAACTCTTTTGGGAAGCGAGAGCAGGTAAGATGTGAATTGTGCCAGTTTGGCCCCAGGGAACTCGTCAAGGGGAACTCTTGAGTACGGCCCAATAGTGAGCATTTTCTGGATGCAGCAACCAGTGAATGAGGAATTATCCGGAACACATAACACAAAGGAGGGTGGGACAAGGATTTGCCTAACAACAACCTGAGCTCCGACTTCAAGCGAGGTTGTGTTGTTGCTTCTGAATGTCGTATACCTTTACATGTGTAGTGTTAAAAATGAAATACTTCTTCTACAGCTACCAATGAGAGTCAAGTGCAGAAGGGCTACTTGGCCTAGTTGTTTGTGTCTCATAGTAGGGAGGGCCTCGGGACTTCGGGAGTAAAAGGCCTCAACTACCACGGTTGGGCCCAGTAGCCCCTGTGTGCCCATTGATCCTCTGAAAGGGGTTGTGATATATATATATATATACATACACACACATAAATTATGCTTGGTAAAGTTATTTGCGTGACTAAATCCCTCTATATTAATTCCCACATTTACATTGAAGCAGCTATATTTACATTGTCTGCTGACCACATTTATCTTGTGGTACATTTTTAACGGGCATAGCCCTCTATATATGCACCTATAAATGTAGATAGAAGAAGCAATTTTGACATGATCTGACATACACATGTATCTTGTGGTGTCATATATAGATTTTCCCTTATATATATATATGTATCTGCTTATAAGAGGAGGCATAGTTCAAAGTACAATGAGGTGTGCTTGTATAACGACAGCTCTTTTCGATACTGTAAGAAATATAGGTTGTCGTGTCTGAGCATACTGTTGTGGTATATTCTTGATTTGTGAGTATAGTCATCATGTGGGAAAGAGCTAGCTCTTGACTAATCTTCGGAAGTGGAGATGGTGGTTTGTGGATCTTAAGTTTGTGGGTAGGGAAGTCCATAGTTTGGCTGCTTGAACAGTAAAAGATGTTAAACCCATGGATTTTTTCTTGTATGTACGAATTATGAGGCAGAGCCATTCTTTAGCGCAAGTTCCTTTGTTGTATGTATACATTGATTTTCCTCCTGATGAAGACTAGTACTTACCATATATTGCTTTGTGTGTGATACAAAGCTGCTTGAAGGAGGATTTTCTGGCAACTGGTAACCAGCGTAGCGCCCTCAGAGCAGGGGAGATGTGTGCTAGTGATTTTACATGTAGGTGCAGCAGTGTTCTGAATTCTTTGTAGTCTTCTCATAGAGAACAAAGTTGAGCCATTATACAGACCATTAGCATAGTCCAGTTTTAATAGGACAAGAGACATGTTAGCTTGAACCCTGTGTGGGAATCTTAGGTGTGGGAAGATGCATTGCAGTGTTTTCATTATGAGAAAGCTTGATTTGCCTACTTTATCCACTTGAGCATTCACTGGCAGTTTGGCGTCTATGGTAATTCCATGGTTCTTTACCTCTTTATATATTTTATAAGGTGGTCCTAGATAATCATGCTAGGCACAGAGAGGGTCGTAGGTCATCCAGTCGCCACAGTGAGTATATCTTTTTAGAGGCATTCAATTTGAGGTGGCTTCATGTTATCCATTGGTATACGGCCTGGAAGCAATCAAAGAGTTTTGATGTTTTAATGTCCTTTGGGCTTTCCAATTTCAGAAGTATCTGCGTAGCTATAGCAGGTAATGTTAAATCCATTGATCAGATCTGCTAACAATTTCATGTAGATGTTGAAAAGCATGGGTGAGATAATTGAGTCTTGAAAGTCTCCTGTTTTAAACTTTAGAAAGATTGGTGGGGTATGTATAATATTTGTTCTGTTGTGTAGGTAGGATGTGATTCAAATGAAAGCTAAGCCCTCTATTCTAGCTTCTTTAAGTCTTTGGATGAGTGTATAATGATTCACTGTGCCAAAGGCCGCTGAAAGGTCCAAGAGAAGAAGTGCAGCAACTCCGTTCTGGTCCACTGTGATTTTAAGGCCACCTCAGATAGAGATTAGAGCCCATACAGAGCCTCTTCCAGGACGAAATCCAGTTTGCAAGTCAGAAAGTACGAGATTGTCTTCAATAAATTCTGACATCTAGGCGAATGCTGCTCTTTCTTTAAGTTTGCCTAGTGATGGTCTGTTTACTATGCGTCGGTTGTTGTTGAGGTCTTGATGGTCCAGGTCATGGGTTGCTTTTTGTTTTTAAAGGGTATATATATATATATATATTCTCCCTGTCTTATTTATTTTTCAGGTTGAGCTAGTATTTTACTGGTATATTTAGAGTTATGACATTTTACTCACATCATTACATTTTATAACTGTATTTAAACGGAGACATTGTATTACATAGTATCTTTACTATGTCTATATGGATTGCCATTGGTCACTTGCACTTTAAAAATGCACCTATTCTTTTTGAACGCTGTCATGTGATCAAGGCCGCTTGTACGGCCGAAACGCGTAATGGCAACATGGTGATGGCTGGTTGAAAATAAAAAAGCAACTTGCACTGAATTGGGTCTGCTCTTGCCGTTCTGTTCATTGAGTACTGGGCTTGTTTGCAGCTGTATTTACCGCACTGATCGCCTCCGGATAAGTGGACCCCCTCTTTGGAAGCTGGCTCTGTGGTTGGAGGTCGTTTGCCTACGGATCGCCGAGGGGTTGACACTTCGTCAGCCTTTGCTGGTGTTGGAGTAGGCTGCGCGGAGGTTCCGGAAGCACTTTGTAGTTATTCCGGGTCAGGAATCCACGGAGCCCCCTGTGTTTGCGCATTGCATGTAAGGAGAAGTTGACGGAGCCGAGCGGGGAAGCGAATCTCTGTAGCGCTGGCGAGCAGCAAGCGAGGTACAGAGCTTGGGAGCCGTGCCAGAGATCGTTTCTTCAGGAATATCGGCATTGCTGTATTATCTCCAATCAGGTATAATCGCGCAACATCATTACACAGGTGGGGAGGTTTTGAATTGGGGTTTTTTTGGCCCGAAAAGATTGAAGTAAAACGGGGTTAGACTCCGCAACGGTGCGTTTTTTCAAATTATCGTACAGCCTCTAGCTATCACCATGTTTGCCACAGCGATAAGGGATCGCGAGTCCGCAGCGGAGGAAATGTTTCAAGATAATCCTCCAAATAGACAGCAGCCAAGCGATACTGGGATTGACAATACACGGACAGGAGCAAAGGGGCTGAAGGAAAATTATCGCATTTTGGAGAAACTTATGCGACAGGAGACAGCAAAATGGTGGGAGGCTAAGTCCCTTCAAAAATATCTTGATGTTGGAAGGATACCGAGGGGGCTAAGAATAATGTTAGCCCCCAGCTATGATGCCCCAAACCCGCTCATGATGGCAGAGTGGGCAGAAAGCAATTTGGACTCCTCGCGGCGTTTGGTTCAAATTTTAGTCAAATACGCCGGAATAGATCGAGAGGGGTTGCAGAAAAAGATTGAGTTGCTTACAACTGAGATTGAATCACAAGGGGATGCACAGCAAAGAAAAAGATACCATGATGAAATGACAATTCGATTAAATAAAGAGGAGGAGAAAATAAAACATAGAAAAACATACAAGTTTCAAAGAGATAAGGATGACTATGCTAACGGGCAAATCTTTACATTTGCTAAAAAATATGACTCTTAGGAATAAGCCAACACGAAACAGAAAGTATCCCCTGGAACATAATGAAATTCAGGGGAGGTAGTATCGGCATCAGAATTAAGTTCAGTCACTCAAAGTGAAACGGAGGGTGAGAGTACTGATGTCAGGGTAGCTTTGGGAGCAGTGAAACCGTCCATAGGTGAAGAATTGGACTGTGTAAGGAGAAGTCGTCGAGAAACTCTTAGATCTGGTGTGGCCAATCCGGCAAAAACGAAGGACCAAGAGCCGGCGGGAACGCAGAAGGGCAACCAGAAAAAGGAGGAAGCAATATAAATCCCAAACCGAAGAGGGGACGTGGTCAATGGAGAAGGAGGCAATAAAAGATAATGGGGACATTGACAAAAGGGACAAAGTCAATATGGACAATACGATTGTTAATTTAACGGATGTTAATTTGAGTGTATCTGAACAGGAGATTTTGTCCTTAGGTTTGTCATTCTGCCCCAAAACAAATTTGGATTATACGAATACGAGAGCAGATCACTATAAGTTTGTGAGGAAGCTCAAACTCCAGAAGTACCATAAAACAAAAGCTGGGCAACAGGAATTATTGAGTGGGGAGGGAAACGATGACCCACCGGGAAGTGGTATGATGAGTAGTAACCTCACTGTTTCTGATTTAAATGCTCTTAAGAATTTGTACAGTTTGAGTGGTGAAAATCCAGAGAATGATGATAGTCTTAGGGATTTGACTACTCAAGATCTTTTGTCCCCAAGATTTGAAACCTGTGCTAAGCCTGACACTAAGTTTAAAGAAAAATCTAAATTTATCCCCATGATGCCAAAGGATTCATTGGATCTGTTTAGCGAGAATGTGGTTAAAGAAATTAAACAGCTTCATGTTCGCATAAATAAAACTAAAACAAAAGTCACTGATTTTGATTGGAAATACAGACAGGTGATGTCTAAAATTAAAGATGATAAGCAAATAGTGGTAAGAAAGGCTGACAAAGGTGGGAATGTGGTTTTATGGTCCCTGAATGATTATTCTGAGGAAGCAGCCAGACAACTAAATAATACTGATTGTTACCGCAAAAGTTCTTTTCTTAAATTTAAGCAAGCCCAGGATGAGTTTTTTAATAAACTGTTGGCTTGGAAAAGTACAGGGTTGCTTAATCTACAGGAATTTAAGTACCTTAAGAAAGAGAACCCCACAATCCCTTTGCTGTATTTCCTTCCTAAAATCCATAAATCCTTAACAAAGCCGCCAGGTAGGCCCATTATCTCTGCCTGTGATGGGCCACTAGCGAACATGTCTGTTTATATTGATTCTTTCCTTCAAGAACATATGAAATCACTTGACTCTTATGTACAGGATACTACTGATTTTATTAGTAAGATTGAAAACATAATTTGGCAGGATACTTATCATCTAATAGCTGTGGATGTAGTATCATTATACACTTGCATTAGAAACAGTGATGGAATGAAAGCAGTTGAATATTTTTTATCCAATAGACCACTGAGATTTGCTAAACATAACCAGATGATATTGGATTTATTACTGTTTTGTCTTGAGAACAATTTGTTTTTGTACAAAAATCAAATTTATCAGCAGATACAAGGTGTGGCAATGGGGGCCAGCTTCTCCCCTAGATATGCATGTCTCTTTCTGGGATGGTGGGAGGAGCTGGTCCTTAAAAGAAGTATGCCCACACTTTGGAGAACAAGGCAATTGTTTGGTTAAGATTTATAGATGACTTATTTGTTATCTGGAATGGTGCAGAACAAGAGGCACATGAGTTCCTTGGAGACATAAATATGAATAATCTTAATCTGAAGTTTACATATTCTATTAGCCGTGTCAGCATAACTTTTTGGATACTGAAGTGTATATCAGTGGCAACAAACAAACTTTTAGCACCTAGTCTGCGAGTCAAACCTGGGATCCTGCTGTATTTAATACGTAATACTCATTATAAAGTACTATTATATGCAGGCAATTTTTTGACTAGGGGTACCACATCTTAACTCTGGGTCATATTGACTCAAGGAATTTAGTTTCTTCTTAGGATAGCAGTGGAGTAACAATAAGACTCAGGTTAGAGTGTGGCATATCCCATAAGGCAATGGTCTTAACCTGTAGTCCGGGGACCCCTAGGGTCTGTGAAGCCTACTCAGAGGGTCCACAACTGGTTAGAAAATTAAATAATATTAACAGATTAACAAAGTGTATATAAATAAAGAAGCAAAAAGTAAAATTGAAAATGTTAAAATGTTCTGTAAATCTGAAGGTATTTGAAATTGGAGGCTAAATGTTAAGTTAGAATACTGAGATTGATTCGTGGGAGCAGAGCAAGTGCATCAGACAGAATATAGTATGGATGATGAATGGCCTTAATTTAGAATAGCTCAACCCTTCTTACTATAACTAAAATTTAAATTTTTTTGTAATTTGTTTGTGAATTGCATAAAAAATGTGTGCATTTGTTTGATGAATGCTTGTTTGTGTATTTGGTGGATTGTTTTGCAATTCAAATAATTGAAAATGCTTAGGCTGGGATCCCTGGCTTCCAGTAATGACTCAGTAGGGGTCCCTGGATTCCAATAATGATTGGATGGGGGCTGAATTCCAGTAATGATTATCTGGGGGTCCACAGAGGTGAAAGGTTACAAACCACTGAATAAGGTAAAGATAAACAGTCGATATATATCAAAGTGAAGTAGTACCAGGGTGTGGAAGTCCCTAAAACACTTGCAAAGTGAAAAAATCAAATCGGTGGTTTGTGACATCCCTGGTAAGGTGCACAGGCATGTGGCTGCAGGGCCTGGCCAAAGGCAGACCTTCCAGCCAACATTCATTGTACATGGAATGTGAAGCAACCAAATGGTACATGGCAGGTGAATGCAGTACATCATTGAAAGAAAACATAGAAATTCACTGGAAACAACACAGTTAAAAGTTAGATATGGTTCAGATAAAACAAGCCTGAATATCGCCTGAAATTAATTTGTTATGATATGTAACACACTATTCTCAGAGAAAACATAGGCTGCCAACTAAGCGCAATGTATGGCCTGAGTTATGCACTGCATACCATAATTGGCTAATTTAAGGATTTGTTTTCACTGAACCATAACTAACCTATGTGTATGTGTGTATATATACATATATATATCAATACATTTGTAAAGCACTACTTGTCACCGGTGAGGGTATCCAGGCGCTCTCAGGGTCCAGTTGATTAGTCGAATAGCCAGGCTTTCAGGGACTTTTGGAAGTCTGGAAAAGATGGGGAGGTCCGGAGATGAAAGGGTAACTCGTTCCAGGTCTTCGCTGCTAGGTAGGAGAAGGAGCGACTTCCGCATCTGCTATGTTGGTTGCGGGAGTGAGTGTTAGAGAAAGGGATGTGGAGTGGAGGTGTCTGGTGGGCTGAATGACATACAGGCGGTGGTTCAAATAGGCGGGTCCGCAGTTGTGTAGGGCCTTGTATGCATGGGTCAGGAGCTTGAACTGGCATCTTTTCTGTACAGGGAGCCAGTGGAGTTCCCTGAGGCAGGGGGTGATGTGGGTTCATCTAGGGAGATTCAGGGCGAGACTGCCTGTGGCGTTCTGTATGGTCTGTAGTCGTTGGAGGAGGTGAGCTGCAATCCTTGCGTAGAGAAATTTGCCATAGTCCAGTTGGCTGGTGATTAGGGCCTGGGTGAATGCACGTCTTGAGCTCCGGGGTAGCCATTTGAATATCTTACGAAGCATTTGGAGGTTAAAGAAGCAGGAGGAGGAGACTGAGTTAACCTGAGTTGTCATAGTTACTTTGTTTTCCAGAATGATGCCTAGGTTCCTAGCATGGTCAGTGGGGGTAGGAGTAGGCCCGAGTTCTGAGGGCCACCAGGATGTGTCCCATGGGGAGCTTTTGTTTCAAATCAGTACCTCTGTCATGTCCATATTGAGCTTCAGGCAGTTGTCCTTCATCCAGTTGGCGACATCTATCATGCAGCTGTGGTAGTTGGTCTTGCTGTTGGGGGTGTCTTCGGAGAGGAAGAGGGAGCGTTGTGTGTCGTCGGCATAGAATATGTTGAGTCCAGGGATTTTGGTGATGCTGTCCTAAGGTGTCATATAAGTGTTGAAGAGGGTGGAGCTGATCGAGGATCCTTGAAGTAATCCACAGATGATTTCCTTAGGTGAAGAAGGAAGGTGGACTTTTTTGCGTTCTTCTGGTGAGGAAAGATCCATCTGAGAGCGGCTCTTTGGAAGCCTATGTTGTGCAGCTTTGTGATGAGTGTGTGGTGGGAGACCGTATCAAAGGCTGCTGAGAGGTCTTGGAGGATCAGAGCCACAGTCTCACCTCGGTCAAGTAGGGCTCGGATTTTGGGGTGTAGCTGCAATGACGGCTGGCCAGTGCTGTGGTTGCTGCAGAATCTGGATTGGGAGGAGTCGAGTATGAGGTTCAATTCCAGATGTGAAGAGAGTTATTGGTTGATGGCTTTTCTAATACTTTGGTCGGAAACATGAGCAGGGAGATTGGTTGGTAGTTGTGGAGTTCGCTTGGGTCTGCCAATGGTTTCTTTAATCTGGTTTTAACTTCTGCATGTTTCTACTACTCGGGGAAGGTGGCCCTGTCAATTGAGGTGTTGAACAAGGTGGTGAGAACGTGGCTGATTCTGCCTTTGCACAGGTTGAAGATGTGGTGAGGGCATGGGTTGGGTGGGGCCCCGCAGTGGACCGAGTTCGTGATGGAGGCAGTGTGCTGTGGGGCGAGCTGGCTTCATTCGGTTAGCTAGATGTCTATTGTTGTAGTGGGGTTGTTGTGTTGCTTTAAGAAGTCAATGTCCTGGGCTGGGGTTCGAAGTTTCTGTAGATGTTGGCGATCTTGTGGAAGAAATTTGCAAGGTTGTCGCAAAGCACCTGTGAGGGGGTAATGTTTTTTGCAGCTGAGGGGTTGGAGAATTCTTTGATGATGTTGAAGAGTTCTTTGCTGTTATTGGAGCTTGATTTAATGTGGAAGGCTAAGGCCTCTTTCTTCGATTCTCTCAACTGTCTGTGGTAGAGGTTGAGGGCTGTCTTAAAGGCGGTCTTGTTGGTCGTATCCTTGCTGGTGCACCACCTCCTTTCCAGTTGTTTACAGTGTTGTTTAACGGTTCTGAGGTCTTTAGTGTACCAGCTAGCCTGCCTGCTGGACCTTCTGTGAGTGTTGTTGCTGATGTGAGCGATGCTGTCGGCGCAGGTGATGATCCAATTGTTGAAGTTTCTAACGTTCTGGTCTAGGTTGTTGCAAGAGATGGAGTGGGTGGTGTTGAGTGTGTTGATCCATTTGTCCTTTGAGCCTTTGCTCCAGCTGCAGCGGGTGTGCTGGGCAGACTGGGGGAGGAGGTCTGTGAGCTGGTGATGTTGAAGTGGACGATGGAGCGGTTGGTCCAGGTGAGTTCTGTGGTGTGCTGTACCTGATGTGGACGCTGGAGTTGAAGATGGGGTCTAGAATGTGGCCTGCAGTGTGCGAAGGTTGTCGATGAATTGGGTAAGTCCGATGTTGTTCATGCTGTCAAGGAGGTCGGTAGTGTTGATGTCATTATGGTCGTTAAGATGAAAGTTGAGGTTGTGGAGAAAAATGTAGCTGTTAAAGTCTTTGGCGAGGGGCGAAGAAGTTGGCGATGAAGTTGCAGTAGGCAGGACATGGTCCTGGAAGATGGTAGGCGAGGGTGCCCCTAATGGTGGTTTTGCTGTCTGTTTGTAGTTGGAAGTTGAGGTGTTCCATGGCTTGGGGATGTTGTCATTTGGGTGGTGCATTGGATGCATTTCTTGTGTATGATGGCAATCCCTCCTCCAGGCTGGTTGATGCAGTTGCAATGGGTGATCTTGTATCCTTCAGGTACTGCAGTGGTGATAGGCGCGGAAGTGGGGCTCAGCCAGGTCTCAGTCATGATGAGGACGTCAGATGTGAGGGTGGAGAGGAGATCTCAAGTCTCGTTGGTGTGTTTGCATAGTGAGCGTGTGTTGAGAATGGTGCATGCGAGTTGGTGTTTTTGTTCAGGTGGTGTCTGGGATGTGTTCGGGGTGGGGCTGATTGCTGGGCTGGTGTGTGTGCTGTGAGGGCTGGACTGGGAATACAAACAGCCCTGGCAATTTTGTCAGACCAGCCCTCAGCGGGAAGGGGGCTTGCAAGTGTGAAGCACTGCTGCTTTTGTTACTGGGGGCCAATATTGCAGCACCTCTGCAAAACCGGCTTCCCAGTTACACAACTGGCCCACACCGCTGCAAAACTGGCCTCCACCCTTCCAGCCTCCCGGGGAAACGCCCGATGCCTGGTATGGCCAGTTCAGCCTTGTGTGTTGTGGCAGTGGGTACACGTAAAAGGTCCTACCATGGAGAGTGGGTTGGCATGGTGGCAGGGTTTGTAGTGGTGTCCGAAGTCAAGGGTGTAGAACTCGGCGATGGTGGGGGGGTGTTTGTGTTTGTGTGTGAGTGTATATATATATATATATATATATATATATAAAGTCGATGTATTTATATAGCGCTTTGTAATTGTCAATGTATTTATATAGTGCTTACGATCACTGATGAGGCATTGAAGCGCTTTTTCAGTGAGTAGTACGCTATTCCGGAACCCAAGATTAGTAGTTAGCTGGTTAGTACAATATATTTTAAGTTTGTACTCTAGATTGCATGTGTGTTTAGTAGAGTTTGGAGTAGGAACAGAATGATAGGAATAGATTTGAAAAGGGGAGTTTGAAGTAGAGATCGAGCATTCGGAATGGATTTGAAAAGGGAAAGTATAACGTTTTTGTAAGTAGTGGTTGTGTGTGCTTGTTAGTTGTGTGCCATTGCTAAAAAGGTGGGATGAAAGTTTTAGAAGGATGTTTGGGAGTTCATAGTACTCTGGTTTGAGATGAAACATAGGAAGGAGGGATCGGAATGACGAAAGGTATTTTTTTTAATAGCATAATGTAAATAATTTATACTTTTGGGACAGACAAGTCCTCTGCATGGTTGGAGAAGTGTAGCCCTGCCCTGAGTGCCCAAATGTACTGCTGTCTAGATCCCTAATGCTGATGTTTTGTCATAGGTGAACATGGATCATGCGTGAGAGCCATGCCATAGGCCTGTCTTACAGATTACTGTATTGTTTGTCCAGGAGGGGTGCCCAAAGCACTACCCTCCTAGTGGTGGAAGACTACTGCCTTCACCAGGAGTTTAGCAGCATGAGCGCGGTGGTGGCAGCACACCCTGTAGTGATCCGTTGTTGTGGACAGGACCTTTTACCCTGTGTCACTGGAGTGCGGCCTACAGGCTCACTCTCTTTTTTTTTAAATTTCCGCTGCTGTGTACATAACTCACCCCTTGGCCTACATCAGGTAGATATAGAGTGCTGCGTAGCACAGGAGTAGTAACTGTGCTGGATGTATGTGTGCCTGGGAAGGGTACAGTTCAGGGTTAGAGCAGTACTAAGCAGTGCATGTGTGGTTAGTTGATGTACTGGTTGCATGTATGCCTGTGAGGAAACCATTAATGAGTGATGTGCAGTGCATGCGCAATGAAAGCATGTGCTGGGTGTATGTGTGCTTGCATAGTGAAGGGTGAAGTGTTGTGCAACACGCACATGGTGTGTGTGTGTGTGTGTGCGCTAGCAGCATGTGTGATTATAAATAGCACAACCTGGTTAAATATAGAAAAACGTCAGTGCTGAGCATTGTGCGCAGACTGAGTTTGTGTGCTGAATGCATGTGTACATGTAAGGGCACAATGCATGGAGGTAACAATGCATGGAGGTAACAGTGCTGGACAGTAAGTGTGCCTGCAGTGGTACATTACATGGAGGACCCTGGGTTCCATTTTAGGAAGCCCAGGCCTGCCTGGTGAAGATATGAGGAGGAGTGGAATCCTCCCAGACATATTTGTATCACTGCATTCCTGTGAGCTGGGTGGAACACACACGAGAGGTAAAAAGGAAGAGACTTCCTGTACACTTCTAAAAAGTACTGTTTGATTCAGTGATAGATCACAAGCAAGGGGCCAGGACACATCTCAGGAAAGGAGATAGGGCTGATAAGAGAGTCATAAAGAGTAGGGCTTGGGGTCTGGGATTATCCTTTCTGTCGGTGCTCATATCCCTGTGGCTGACATCGAGGTGTGTACTCTGGTCACTGCCATGAATTGTGTTGTGGGACAATCAGCTTCAGAGTTTTGCCTGCTGTGATAGACAGTCTTTCATGAGGAACAAAGAAAAAGAGAAGTGTCCACTTCAAAAGAAGCAGAACTCCAACATAAAATGTCGAAGACTCAGACCTTAAATTACATTTTGGTGTCAGGAAATGGACTATATGAAAGGGAGGTTGAGACCCCAAAATCTGTTATCTGTCAAGCAGCCAGACAGGCAATGTGAGAAGGGGAAGCTCTGCAAGACTTCTGCCTGTGTCCAGGACTGGGGACAAGGCCCTGCCAGTCTCCCTGCTGCCTGAGGGGACATCACCCAGGACACCAAGATCACCTACCCTGAGCACCAGTGTGCCCTGTGAGGAAGAAGAGAGCGTTGGAGAGAGCGAGGTCCAGTGGGGAACCCTGCCCAAAAGGATTCCTTGATCATGGCGTGAGGCTGTGCACCGGTCTTTGCTCCTGTGCAGTGTCGGCTCTGTGACCCCCGTATGCCAGGAGAGTGCTTCCAGAAACAGAGCTGTGAGTTAAGCGCCATGCGGACTGGACAAACCCTAACGTGCTGACCCCGTATGCCAAAGGGGGCCACCGGTAAAGTTGTTACTTCCAGAAGCGCCAAGACTTGTAACCATCTTGGTGTGGGCACCTGCACTGAGATAGTCTACACTCGTACTGTCAAGTATTGTGGCAACCTCGTATGCCAGTAGGGGCTACCGATACCATCATTGCCGAGGGATGTGGGTTGCTGCCCGAAGGAGACTGAAGCTTCATTTGGCGGGTTGGACGGTGCACCCTCAATGGACTCCAGTCAGGAGCTGAAGGAAGGGTTGCCGCCCACCTCTTGCTGGGTAAAGACAACTTACTGTGTCTTCGTGAACTAAGAGTTGATCCTACAACTGAGAAGCACTCTGGGAGCGTCGCTCAGGAGCGGCAACCTGTGCCATTGGGCGCTGCTGCGTGGGCCTCCAGCAGCCTAACTTCTCTGAGCAGAGCCAAACTTGCGGGTGGGCGTGCTGAGGGCACCCATTCTACTGCTGAACTCTTTTGGGAAGCGAGAGCAGGTAAGATGTGAATTGTGCCAGTTTGGCCCCAGGGAACTCGTCAAGGGGAACTCTTGAGTACGGCCCAATAGTGAGCATTTTCTGGATGCAGCAACCAGTGAATGAGGAATTATCCGGAACACATAACACAAAGGAGGGTGGGACAAGGATTTGCCTAACAACAACCTGAGCTCCGACTTCAAGCGAGGTTGTGTTGTTGCTTCTGAATGTCGTATACCTTTACATGTGTAGTGTTAAAAATGAAATACTTCTTCTACAGCTACCAATGAGAGTCAAGTGCAGAAGGGCTACTTGGCCTAGTTGTTTGTGTCTCATAGTAGGGAGGGCCTCGGGACTTCGGGAGTAAAAGGCCTCAACTACCACGGTTGGGCCCAGTAGCCCCTGTGTGCCCATTGATCCTCTGAAAGGGGTTGTGATATATATATATATATATATATACACACACATAAATTATGCTTGGTAAAGTTATTTGCGTGACTAAATCCCTCTATATTAATTCCCACATTTACATTGAAGCAGCTATATTTACATTGTCTGCTGACCACATTTATCTTGTGGTACATTTTTAACGGGCATAGCCCTCTATATATGCACCTATAAATGTAGATAGAAGAAGCAATTTTGACATGATCTGACATACACATGTATCTTGTGGTGTCATATATAGATTTTCCCTTATATATATATATGTATCTGCTTATAAGAGGAGGCATAGTTCAAAGTACAATGAGGTGTGCTTGTATAACGACAGCTCTTTTCGATACTGTAAGAAATATAGGTTGTCGTGTCTGAGCATACTGTTGTGGTATATTCTTGATTTGTGAGTATAGTCATCATGTGGGAAAGAGCTAGCTCTTGACTAATCTTCGGAAGTGGAGATGGTGGTTTGTGGATCTTAAGTTTGTGGGTAGGGAAGTCCATAGTTTGGCTGCTTGAACAGTAAAAGATGTTAAACCCATGGATTTTTTCTTGTATGTACGAATTATGAGGCAGAGCCATTCTTTAGCGCAAGTTCCTTTGTTGTATGTATACATTGATTTTCCTCCTGATGAAGACTAGTACTTACCATATATTGCTTTGTGTGTGATACAAAGCTGCTTGAAGGAGGATTTTCTGGCAACTGGTAACCAGCGTAGCGCCCTCAGAGCAGGGGAGATGTGTGCTAGTGATTTTACATGTAGGTGCAGCAGTGTTCTGAATTCTTTGTAGTCTTCTCATAGAGAACAAAGTTGAGCCATTATACAGACCATTAGCATAGTCCAGTTTTAATAGGACAAGAGACATGTTAGCTTGAACCCTGTGTGGGAATCTTAGGTGTGGGAAGATGCATTGCAGTGTTTTCATTATGAGAAAGCTTGATTTGCCTACTTTATCCACTTGAGCATTCACTGGCAGTTTGGCGTCTATGGTAATTCCATGGTTCTTTACCTCTTTATATATTTTATAAGGTGGTCCTAGATAATCATGCTAGGCACAGAGAGGGTCGTAGGTCATCCAGTCGCCACAGTGAGTATATCTTTTTAGAGGCATTCAATTTGAGGTGGCTTCATGTTATCCATTGGTATACGGCCTGGAAGCAATCAAAGAGTTTTGATGTTTTAATGTCCTTTGGGCTTTCCAATTTCAGAAGTATCTGCGTAGCTATAGCAGGTAATGTTAAATCCATTGATCAGATCTGCTAACAATTTCATGTAGATGTTGAAAAGCATGGGTGAGATAATTGAGTCTTGAAAGTCTCCTGTTTTAAACTTTAGAAAGATTGGTGGGGTATGTATAATATTTGTTCTGTTGTGTAGGTAGGATGTGATTCAAATGAAAGCTAAGCCCTCTATTCTAGCTTCTTTAAGTCTTTGGATGAGTGTATAATGATTCACTGTGCCAAAGGCCGCTGAAAGGTCCAAGAGAAGAAGTGCAGCAACTCCGTTCTGGTCCACTGTGATTTTAAGGCCACCTCAGATAGAGATTAGAGCCCATACAGAGCCTCTTCCAGGACGAAATCCAGTTTGCAAGTCAGAAAGTACGAGATTGTCTTCAATAAATTCTGACATCTAGGCGAATGCTGCTCTTTCTTTAAGTTTGCCTAGTGATGGTCTGTTTACTATGCGTCGGTTGTTGTTGAGGTCTTGATGGTCCAGGTCATGGGTTGCTTTTTGTTTTTAAAGGGTATATATATATATATATATTCTCCCTGTCTTATTTATTTTTCAGGTTGAGCTAGTATTTTACTGGTATATTTAGAGTTATGACATTTTACTCACATCATTACATTTTATAACTGTATTTAAACGGAGACATTGTATTACATAGTATCTTTACTATGTCTATATGGATTGCCATTGGTCACTTGCACTTTAAAAATGCACCTATTCTTTTTGAACGCTGTCATGTGATCAAGGCCGCTTGTACGGCCGAAACGCGTAATGGCAACATGGTGATGGCTGGTTGAAAATAAAAAGCAACTTGCACTGAATTGGGTCTGCTCTTGCCGTTCTGTTCATTGAGTACTGGGCTTGTTTGCAGCTGTATTTACCGGACTGATCGCCTCCGGATAAGTGGACCCCCTCTTTGGAAGCTGGCTCTGTGGTTGGAGGTCGTTTGCCTACGGATCGCCGAGCGGTTGACACTTCGTCAGCCTTTGCTGGTGTTGGAGTAGGCTGCGCGGAGGTTCCGGAAGCACTTTGTAGTTATTCCGGGTCAGGAATCCACGGAGCCCCCTGTGTTTGCGCATTGCATGTAAGGAGAAGTTGACGGAGCCGAGCGGGGAAGCGAATCTCTGTAGCGCTGGCGAGCAGCAAGCGAGGTACAGAGCTTGGGAGCCGTGCCAGAGATCGTTTCTTCAGGAATATCGGCATTGCTGTATTATCTCCAATCAGGTATAATCGCGCAACATCATTACACAGGTGGGGAGGTTTTGAATTGGGGTTTTTTTGGCCCGAAAAGATTGAAGTAAAACGGGGTTAGACTCCGCAACGGTGCGTTTTTTCAAATTATCGTACAGCCTCTAGCTATCACCATGTTTGCCACAGCGATAAGGGATCGCGAGTCCGCAGCGGAGGAAATGTTTCAAGATAATCCTCCAAATAGACAGCAGCCAAGCGATACTGGGATTGACAATACACGGACAGGAGCAAAGGGGCTGAAGGAAAATTATCGCATTTTGGAGAAACTTATGCGACAGGAGACAGCAAAATGGTGGGAGGCTAAGTCCCTTCAAAAATATCTTGATGTTGGAAGGATACCGAGGGGGCTAAGAATAATGTTAGCCCCCAGCTATGATGCCCCAAACCCGCTCATGATGGCAGAGTGGGCAGAAAGCAATTTGGACTCCTCGCGGCGTTTGGTTCAAATTTTAGTCAAATACGCCGGAATTGATCGAGAGGGGTTGCAGAAAAGATTGAGTTGCTTACAACTGAGATTGAATCACAAGGGGATGCACAGCAAAGAAAAAGATACCATGATGAAATGACAATTCGATTAAATAAAGAGGAGGAGAAAATAAAACATAGAAAAACATACAAGTTTCAAAGAGATAAGGATGACTATGCTAACGGGCAAATCTTTACATTTGCTAAAAAATATGACTCTTAGGAATAAGCCAACACGAAACAGAAAGTATCCCCTGGAACATAATGAAATTCAGGGGGAGGTAGTATCGGCATCAGAATTAAGTTCAGTCACTCAAAGTGAAACGGAGGGTGAGAGTACTGATGTCAGGGTAGCTTTGGGAGCAGTGAAACCGTCCATAGGTGAAGAATTGGACTGTGTAAGGAGAAGTCGTCGAGAAACTCTTAGATCTGGTGTGGCCAATCCGGCAAAAAACGAAGGACCAAGAGCCGGCGGGAACGCAGAAGGGCAACCAGAAAAAGGAGGAAGCAATATAAATCCCAAACCGAAGAGGGGACGTGGTCAATGGAGAAGGAGGCAATAAAAGATAATGGGGACATTGACAAAAGGGACAAAGTCAATATGGACAATACGATTGTTAATTTAACGGATGTTAATTTGAGTGTATCTGAACAGGAGATTTTGTCCTTAGGTTTGTCATTCTGCCCCAAAACAAATTTGGATTATACGAATACGAGAGCAGATCACTATAAGTTTGTGAGGAAGCTCAAACTCCAGAAGTACCATAAAACAAAAGCTGGGCAACAGGAATTATTGAGTGGGGAGGAAACGATGACCCACCGGGAAGTGGTATGATGAGTAGTAACCTCACTGTTTCTGATTTAAATGCTCTTAAGAATTTGTACAGTTTGAGTGGTGAAAATCCAGAGAATGATGATAGTCTTAGGGATTTGACTACTCAAGATCTTTTGTCCCCAAGATTTGAAACCTGTGCTAAGCCTGACACTAAGTTTAAAGAAAAATCTAAATTTATCCCCATGATGCCAAAGGATTCATTGGATCTGTTTAGCGAGAATGTGGTTAAAGAAATTAAACAGCTTCATGTTCGCATAAATAAAACTAAAACAAAAGTCACTGATTTTGATTGGAAATACAGACAGGTGATGTCTAAAATTAAAGATGATAAGCAAATAGTGGTAAGAAAGGCTGACAAAGGTGGGAATGTGGTTTTATGGTCCCTGAATGATTATTCTGAGGAAGCAGCCAGACAACTAAATAATACTGATTGTTACCGCAAAAGTTCTTTTCTTAAATTTAAGCAAGCCCAGGATGAGTTTTTTAATAAACTGTTGGCTTGGAAAAGTACAGGGTTGCTTAATCTACAGGAATTTAAGTACCTTAAGAAAGAGAACCCCACAATCCCTTTGCTGTATTTCCTTCCTAAAATCCATAAATCCTTAACAAAGCCGCCAGGTAGGCCCATTATCTCTGCCTGTGATGGGCCACTAGCGAACATGTCTGTTTATATTGATTCTTTCCTTCAAGAACATATGAAATCACTTGACTCTTATGTACAGGATACTACTGATTTTATTAGTAAGATTGAAAACATAATTTGGCAGGATACTTATCATCTAATAGCTGTGGATGTAGTATCATTATACACTTGCATTAGAAACAGTGATGGAATGAAAGCAGTTGAATATTTTTTATCCAATAGACCACTGAGATTTGCTAAACATAACCAGATGATATTGGATTTATTACTGTTTTGTCTTGAGAACAATTTGTTTTTGTACAAAAATCAAATTTATCAGCAGATACAAGGTGTGGCAATGGGGGCCAGCTTCTCCCCTAGATATGCATGTCTCTTTCTGGGATGGTGGGAGGAGCTGGTCCTTAAAAGAAGTATGCCCACACTTTGGAGAACAAGGCAATTGTTTGGTTAAGATTTATAGATGACTTATTTGTTATCTGGAATGGTGCAGAACAAGAGGCACATGAGTTCCTTGGAGACATAAATATGAATAATCTTAATCTGAAGTTTACATATTCTATTAGCCGTGTCAGCATAACTTTTTGGATACTGAAGTGTATATCAGTGGCAACAAACAAACTTTTAGCACCTAGTCTGCGAGTCAAACCTGGGATCCTGCTGTATTTAATACGTAATACTCATTATAAAGTACTATTATATGCAGGCAATTTTTTGACTAGGGGTACCACATCTTAACTCTGGGTCATATTGACTCAAGGAATTTAGTTTCTTCTTAGGATAGCAGTGGAGTAACAATAAGACTCAGGTTAGAGTGTGGCATATCCCATAAGGCAATGGTCTTAACCTGTAGTCCGGGGACCCCTAGGGTCTGTGAAGCCTACTCAGAGGGTCCACAACTGGTTAGAAAATTAAATAATATTAACAGATTAACAAAGTGTATATAAATAAAGAAGCAAAAAGTAAAATTGAAAATGTTAAAATGTTCTGTAAATCTGAAGGTATTTGAAATTGGAGGCTAAATGTTAAGTTAGAATACTGAGATTGATTCGTGGGAGCAGAGCAAGTGCATCAGACAGAATATAGTATGGATGATGAATGGCCTTAATTTAGAATAGCTCAACCCTTCTTACTATAACTAAAATTTAAATTTTTTTGTAATTTGTTTGTGAATTGCATAAAAAATGTGTGCATTTGTTTGATGAATGCTTGTTTGTGTATTTGGTGGATTGTTTTGCAATTCAAATAATTGAAAATGCTTAGGCTGGGATCCCTGGCTTCCAGTAATGACTCAGTAGGGGTCCCTGGATTCCAATAATGATTGGATGGGGGCTGAATTCCAGTAATGATTATCTGGGGGTCCACAGAGGTGAAAGGTTACAAACCACTGAATAAGGTAAAGATAAACAGTCGATATATATCAAAGTGAAGTAGTACCAGGGTGTGGAAGTCCCTAAAACACTTGCAAAGTGAAAAAATCAAATCGGTGGTTTGTGACATCCCTGGTAAGGTGCACAGGCATGTGGCTGCAGGGCCTGGCCAAAGGCAGACCTTCCAGCCAACATTCATTGTACATGGAATGTGAAGCAACCAAATGGTACATGGCAGGTGAATGCAGTACATCATTGAAAGAAAACATAGAAATTCACTGGAAACAACACAGTTAAAAGTTAGATATGGTTCAGATAAAACAAGCCTGAATATCGCCTGAAATTAATTTGTTATGATATGTAACACACTATTCTCAGAGAAAACATAGGCTGCCAACTAAGCGCAATGTATGGCCTGAGTTATGCACTGCATACCATAATTGGCTAATTTAAGGATTTGTTTTCACTGAACCATAACTAACCTATGTGTATGTGTGTATATATACATATATATATCAATACATTTGTAAAGCACTACTTGTCACCGGTGAGGGTATCCAGGCGCTCTCAGGGTCCAGTTGATTAGTCGAATAGCCAGGCTTTCAGGGACTTTTGGAAGTCTGGAAAAGATGGGGAGGTCCGGAGATGAAAGGGTAACTCGTTCCAGGTCTTCGCTGCTAGGTAGGAGAAGGAGCGACTTCCGCATCTGCTATGTTGGTTGCGGGAGTGAGTGTTAGAGAAAGGGATGTGGAGTGGAGGTGTCTGGTGGGCTGATTGACATACAGGCGGTGGTTCAAATATGCGGGTCCGCAGTTGTGTAGGGCCTTGTATGCATGGGTCAGGAGCTTGAACTGGCATCTTTTCTGTACAGGGAGCCAGTGGAGTTCCCTGAGGCAGGGGGTGATGTGGGTTCATCTAGGGAGATTCAGGGCGAGACTGCCTGTGGCGTTCTGTATGGTCTGTAGTCGTTGGAGGAGGTGAGCTGCAATCCTTGCGTAGAGAAATTTGCCATAGTCCAGTTGGCTGGTGATTAGGGCCTGGGTGAATGCACGTCTTGAGCTCCGGGGTAGCCATTTGAATATCTTACGAAGCATTTGGAGGTTAAAGAAGCAGGAGGAGGAGACTGAGTTAACCTGAGTTGTCATAGTTACTTTGTTTTCCAGAATGATGCCTAGGTTCCTAGCATGGTCAGTGGGGGTAGGAGTAGGCCCGAGTTCTGAGGGCCACCAGGATGTGTCCCATGGGGAGCTTTTGTTTCAAATCAGTACCTCTGTCATGTCCATATTGAGCTTCAGGCAGTTGTCCTTCATCCAGTTGGCGACATCTATCATGCAGCTGTGGTAGTTGGTCTTGCTGTTGGGGGTGTCTTCGGAGAGGAAGAGGGAGCGTTGTGTGTCGTCGGCATAGAATATGTTGAGTCCAGGGATTTTGGTGATGCTGCCCTAAGGTGTCATATAAGTGTTGAAGAGGGTGGAGCTGATCGAGGATCCTTGAAGTAATCCACAGATGATTTCCTTAGGTGAAGAAGGAAGGTGGACTTTTTGCGTTCTTCTGGTGAGGAAAGATCCATCTGAGAGCGGCTCTTTGGTAGCCTATGTTGTGCAGCTTTGTGATGAGTGTGTGGTGGGAGACCGTATCAAAGGCTGCTGAGAGGTCTTGGAGGATCAGAGCCACAGTCTCACCTCGGTCAAGTAGGGCTCGGATTTTGGGGTGTAGCTGCAATGACGGCTGGCCAGTGCTGTGGTTGCTGCAGAATCTGGATTGGGAGGAGTCGAGTATGAGGTTCAATTCCAGATGTGAAGAGAGTTATTGGTTGATGGCTTTTCTAATACTTTGGTCGGAAACATGAGCAGGGAGATTGGTTGGTAGTTGTGGAGTTCGCTTGGGTCTGCCAATGGTTTCTTTAATCTGGTTTTAACTTCTGCATGTTTCTACTACTCGGGAAGGTGGCCCTGTCAATTGAGGTGTTGAACAAGGTGGTGAGAACGTGGCTGATTCTGCCTTTGCACAGGTTGAAGATGTGGTGAGGGCATGGGTTGGGTGGGGCCCCGCAGTGGACCGAGTTCGTGATGGAGGCAGTGTGCTGTGGGGCGAGCTGGCTTCATTCGGTTAGCTAGATGTCTATTGTTGTAGTGGGGTTGTTGTGTTGCTTTAAGAAGTCAATGTCCTGGGCTGGGGTTCGAAGTTTCTGTAGATGTTGGCGATCTTGTGGAAGAAATTTGCAAGGTTGTCGCAAAGCACCTGTGAGGGGGTAATGTTTTTTGCAGCTGAGGGGTTGGAGAATTCTTTGATGATGTTGAAGAGTTCTTTGCTGTTATTGGAGCTTGATTTAATGTGGAAGGCTAAGGCCTCTTTCTTCGATTCTCTCAACTGTCTGTGGTAGAGGTTGAGGGCTGTCTTAAAGGCGGTCTTGTTGGTCGTATCCTTGCTGGTGCACCACCTCCTTTCCAGTTGTTTACAGTGTTGTTTAACGGTTCTGAGGTCTTTAGTGTACCAGCTAGCCTGCCTGCTGGACCTTCTGTGAGTGTTGTTGCTGATGTGAGCGATGCTGTCGGCGCAGGTGATGATCCAATTGTTCAAGTTTCTAACGTTCTGGTCTAGGTTGTTGCAAGAGATGGAGTGGGTGGTGTTGAGTGTGTTGATCCATTTGTCCTTTGAGCCTTTGCTCCAGCTGCAGCGGGTGTGCTGGGCAGACTGGGGGAGGAGGTCTGTGAGCTGGTGATGTTGAAGTGGACGATGGAGCGGTTGGTCCAGGTGAGTTCTGTGGTGTGCTGTACCTGATGTGGATGCTGGAGTTGAAGATGGGGTCTAGAATGTGGCCTGCAGTGTGCGTGGGGTCGTAGATGAATTGGGTAAGTCCGATGTTGTTCATGCTGTCAAGGAGGTCGGTAGTGTTGATGTCATTATGGTCGTTAAGATGAAAGTTGAGGTTGTGGAGAAAAATGTAGCTGTTAAAGTCTTTGGCGAGGGGCGAAGAAGTTGGCGATGAAGTTGCAGTAGGCAGGACATGGTCCTGGAAGATGGTAGGCGAGGGTGCCCCTAATGGTGGTTTTGCTGTCTGTTTGTAGTTGGAAGTTGAGGTGTTCCATGGCTTGGGGATGTTGTCATTTGTGGTGGTGCATTGGATGCATTTCTTGTGTATGATGGCAATCCCTCCTCCAGGCTGGTTGATGCAGTTGCAATGGGTGATCTTGTATCCTTCAGGTACTGCAGTGGTGATAGGCGCGGAAGTGGGGCTCAGCCAGGTCTCAGTCATGATGAGGACGTCAGATGTGAGGGTGGAGAGGAGATCTCAAGTCTCGTTGGTGTGTTTGCATAGTGAGCGTGTGTTGAGAATGGTGCATGCGAGTTGGTGTTTTTGTTCAGGTGGTGTCTGGGATGTGTTCGGGTTGGGGCTGATTGCTGGGCTGGTGTGTGTGCTGTGAGGGCTGGACTGGGAATACAAACAGCCCTGGCAATTTTGTCAGACCAGCCCTCAGCGGGAAGGGGGCTTGCAAGTGTGAAGCACTGCTGCTTTTGTTACTGGGGGCCAATATTGCAGCACCTCTGCAAAACCGGCTTCCCAGTTACACAACTGGCCCACACCGCTGCAAAACTGGCCTCCACCCTTCCAGCCTCCCGGGGAAACGCCCGATGCCTGGTATGGCCAGTTCAGCCTTGTGTGTTGTGGCAGTGGGTACACGTAAAAGGTCCTACCATGGAGAGTGGGTTGGCATGGTGGCAGGGTTTGTAGTGGTGTCCGAAGTCAAGGGTGTAGAACTCGGCGATGGTGGGGGGGGTGTTTGTGTTTGTGTGTGAGTGTGTATATATATATATATATATATAAAAAGTCGATGTATTTATATAGCGCTTTGTAATTGTCAATGTATTTATATAGTGCTTACGATCACTGATGAGGCATTGAAGCGCTTTTTCAGTGAGTAGTACGCTATTCCGGAACCCAAGATTAGTAGTTAGCTGGTTAGTACAATATATTTTAAGTTTGTACTCTAGATTGCATGTCTGTTTAGTAGAGTTTGGAGTAGGAACAGAATGATAGGAATAGATTTGAAAAGGGGAGTTTGAAGTAGAGATCGAGCATTCGGAATGGATTTGAAAAGGGAAAGTATAACGTTTTTTGTAAGTAGTGGTTGTGTGTGCTTGTTAGTTTTGTGCCATTGCTAAAAAGGTGGGATGAAAGTTTTAGAAGGATGTTTGGGAGTTCATAGTACTCTGGTTTGAGATGAAACATAGGAAGGAGGGATCGGAATGACGAAAGGTATTTTTTTTAATAGCATAATGTAAATAATGTATACTTTTGGGACAGAAAAGTCCTCTGCATGGTTGGAGACGTGTAGCCCTGCCCTGAGTGCCCAAATGTACTGCTGTCTAGATCCCTAATGCTGATGTTTTGTCATAGGTGAACATGGATCATGCGTGAGAGCCATGCCATAGGCCTGTCTTACAGATTACTGTATTGTTTGTCCAGGAGGGGTGCCCAAAGCACTACCCTCCTAGTGGTGGAAGACTACTGCCTTCACCAGGAGTTTAGCAGCATGAGCGCGGTGGTGGCAGCACACCCTGTAGTGATCCGTTGTTGTGGACAGGACCTTTTACCCTGTGTCACTGGAGTGCGGCCTACAGGCTCACTCTCTTTTTTTTAAATTTCCGCTGCTGTGTACATAACTCACCCCTTGGCCTACATCAGGTAGATATAGAGTGCTGCGTAGCACAGGAGTAGTAACTGTGCTGGATGTATGTGTGCCTGGGAAGGGTACAGTTCAGGGTTAGAGCAGTACTAAGCAGTGCATGTGTGGTTAGTTGATGTACTGGTTGCATGTATGCCTGTGAGGAAACCATTAATGAGTGATGTGCAGTGCATGCGCAATGAAAGCATGTGCTGGGTGTATGTGTGCTTGCATAGTGAAGGGTGAAGTGTTGTGCAACACGCACATGGTGTGTGTGCGTGTGTGTGTGCGCTAGCAGCATGTGTGATTATAAATAGCACAACCTGGTTAAATATAGAAAAACGTCAGTGCTGAGCATTGTGCGCAGACTGAGTTTGTGTGCTGAATGCATGTGTACATGTAAGGGCACAATGCATGGAGGGCACAATGCATGGAGGTAACAGTGCTGGACAGTAAGTGTGCCTGCAGTGGTACATTACATGGAGGACCCTGGGTTCCATTTTAGGAAGCCCAGGCCTGCCTGGTGAAGATATGAGGAGGAGTGGAATCCTCCCAGACATATTTGTATCACTGCATTCCTGTGAGCTGGGTGGAACACACACGAGAGGTAAAAGGAAGAGACTTCCTGTACATTTCTAAAAAGTACTGTTTGATTCAGTGATAGATCACAAGCAAGGGGCCAGGACACATCTCAGGAAAGGAGATAGGGCTGATAAGAGAGTCATAAAGAGTAGGGCTTGGGGTCTGGGATTATCCTTTCTGTCGGTGCTCATATCCCTGTGGCTGACATCCAGGTGTGTATTCTGGTCACTGCCATGAATTGTGTTGTGGGACAATCAGCTTCAGAGTTTTGCCTGCTGTGATAGACAGTCTTTCCTGAGGAACAAAGAAAAAGAGAAGTGTCCACTTCAAAAGAAGCAGAACTCCAACATAAAATGTCGAAGACTCAGACCTTAAATTACATTTTGGTGTCAGGAAATGGACTATATGAAAGGGAGGTTGAGACCCCAAAATCTGTTATCTGTCAAGCAGCCAGACAGGCAATGTGAGAAGGGGAAGCTCTGCAAGTCTTCTGCCTGTGTCCAGGACTGGGGACAAAGCCCTGCCAGTCTCCCTACTGCCTGAGGGGACATCACCCAGGACACCAAGATCACCTACCCTGAGCACCAGTGTGCCCTGTGAGGAAGAAGAGAGCGTTGGAGAGAGCGAGGTCCAGTGGGGAACCCTGCGCAAAAGGATTCCTTGATCATGGCGTGAGGCTGTGCACCGGTCTTTGCTCCTGTGCAGTGTCGGCTCTGTGACCCCCGTATGCCAGGAGAGTGCTTCCAGAAACAGAGCTGTGAGTTAAGCGCCATGCGGACTGGACAAACCCTAACGTGCTGACCCCGTATGCCAAAGGGGGCCACCGGTAAAGTTGTTACTTCCAGAAGCGCCAAGACTTGTAACCATCTTGGTGTGGGCACCTGCACTGAGATAGTCTACACTCGTACTGTCAAGTATTGTGGCAACCTCGTATGCCAGTAGGGGCTACCGATACCATCATTGCCGAGGGATGTGGGTTGCTGCCCGAAGGAGACTGAAGCTTCATTTGGCGGGTTGGACGGTGCACCCTCAATGGACTCCAGTCAGGAGCTGAAGGAAGGGTTGCCGCCCACCTCTTGCTGGGTAAAGACAACTTACTGTGTCTTCGTGAACTAAGAGTTGATCCTACAACTGAGAAGCACTCTGGGAGCGTCGCTCAGGAGCGGCAACCTGTGCCATTGGGCGCTGCTGCGTGGGCCTCCAGCAGCCTAACTTCTCTGAGCAGAGCCAAACTTGCGGGTGGGCGTGCTGAGGGCACCCATTCTACTGCTGAACTCTTTTGGGAAGCGAGAGCAGGTAAGATGTGAATTGTGCCAGTTTGGCCCCAGGGAACTCGTCAAGGGGAACTCTTGAGTACGGCCCAATAGTGAGCATTTTCTGGATGCAGCAACCAGTGAATGAGGAATTATCCGGAACACATAACACAAAGGAGGGTGGGACAAGGATTTGCCTAACAACAACCTGAGCTCCGACTTCAAGCGAGGTTGTGTTGTTGCTTCTGAATGTCGTATACCTTTACATGTGTAGTGTTAAAAATGAAATACTTCTTCTACAGCTACCAATGAGAGTCAAGTGCAGAAGGGCTACTTGGCCTAGTTGTTTGTGTCTCATAGTAGGGAGGGCCTCGGGACTTCGGGAGTAAAAGGCCTCAACTACCACGGTTGGGCCCAGTAGCCCCTGTGGGCCCATTGATCCTCTGAAAGGGGTTGTGATATATTTATTTATTTATTTATTTATTTTAAGAGTTTTATATAGCGCTGGCTGGACCCAGAGGTATCAGAGCGCTTTACAAGAGAAAATAATATAAAGCAAACATGACATACAGATAGATAAAAAGATAAAGAAACAACGTATAAAATATACAAAATAAATATACAGTAGCAAGAACTATACATTTAAAGTAACTAGGTAAATGATGTTCGTGAAGTGGACAGATAATACTGAACAAAAAGTAACATGGTGATTGGAGATCAGGTGCAGGTCGCAGATTAAAACCCCCAATAATAGTTGGGCCAAACATGGCGTATACGTAGATAAAAGATAATAATAACAACATGTGAAGTATACAAATCAAATAGATAAGCAAATCAAAACAAATAGATAAAGGAATCAAATAGATAAACATGGGCAGGAGCTATACAAATATCAAGTAATTAGGCCGATGATGTTCATGAAAATGGACAAAAAATTACTGAACAAATGTAACATGGTGAAATTGGAGATCGAGTGCGGGTCACAAGTTAGGATCCCCAATAATAATTGAGGAGGTGGATTTTGAGGTCTTTTTTGAAGCTGAGATAGGAAGGGTTGCAGCGCAGGTATTTTGGGAGGGCATTCCAGATGATAGGGGCATTCCCAGAGAAGGAGCGTGATTGTGTGGCTTTCTTTTTATGCAGTGGAGGTATAAGGAGGAGGGAGTTAGTGCTTCTCAGGGGTCGTGTGGTACCCGCAATGAGGAGTTTCTTGGAGAGGTACTGCGGAGTGTTTTGGTGGAGGGCTTTATGAGTGATGCAGGCAATTTTGTAGGCAGATCTGCCTTCAATTGGGAGCCATTTAAGGGATTTGAGAGCCGGGGATATGTGATCGAAGCGTTTGCAGTCAGTAATGAGCCTGGCTGCAAGGTTGAGCACTGCTTTGATTGGAGCGAGGTGGACCTTGGGGATTCCGTTGAGGATGGCGTTACCATAATCGATACGTGAAAGAACCAGTGACTGAACTACAAGTTTAAAATCATCGGTGGGTATAAAGGGTTTGATTTTCTTGAGGTGACGGAGAGTGAAGAGGGCTCCTTTAGCAGAGTTTTTGATGTGGACGTTAAGGGTCAAGGTGTTGTTGATAGAAATACCAAGAGATTTGACGGAATTGGATAGGGTGAGAGAGCAGTTGAGTGCGTTGAGGTCAGAGATCCATGATTGAACGGGGAGAGGGTTGTTTTTAGGGGAGAAGAGAATGATTTCAGTTTTATTAGGGTTAAGTTTGAGATGATTGGAGTGGAACCAGGTTTGAATCTTGGTGAGGGTGTTGTTCAGGTGTAAGATGTCGGCGTGAGTTTTAATCTTGCAATAGATTTGGGTGTCATCGGCGTAGAGATGGTAGTTGATGCCTGCTTGTTTGAGAATGAGGGTGAGGGGTTCCATAAAGAGGTTAAAGAGGGAGGGAGAGAGATATATATACACACACATAAATTATGCTTGGTAAAGTTATTTGCGTGACTAAATCCCTCTATATTAATTCCCACATTTACATTGAAGCAGCTATATTTACATTGTCTGCTGACCACATTTATCTTGTGGTACATTTTTAACGGGCATAGCCCTCTATATATGCACCTATAAATGTAGATAGAAGAAGCAATTTTGACATGATCTGACATACACATGTATCTTGTGGTGTCATATATAGATTTTCCCTTATATATATATGTATCTGCTTATAAGAGGAGGCATAGTTCAAAGTACAATGAGGTGTGCTTGTATAACGACAGCTCTTTTCGATACTGTAAGAAATATAGGTTGTCGTGTCTGAGCATACTGTTGTGGTATATTCTTGATTTGTGAGTATAGTCATCATGTGGGAAAGAGCTAGCTCTTGACTAATCTTCGGAAGTGGAGATGGTGGTTTGTGGATCTTAAGTTTGTGGGTAGGGAAGTCCATAGTTTGGCTGCTTGAACAGTAAAAGATGTTAAACCCATGGATTTTTTCTTGTATGTACGAATTATGAGGCAGAGCCATTCTTTAGCGCAAGTTCCTTTGTTGTATGTATACATTGATTTTCCTCCTGATGAAGACTAGTACTTACCATATATTGCTTTGTGTGTGATACAAAGCTGCTTGAAGGAGGATTTTCTGGCAACTGGTAACCAGCGTAGCGCCCTCAGAGCAGGGGAGATGTGTGCTAGTGATTTTACATGTAGGTGCAGCAGTGTTCTGAATTCTTTGTAGTCTTCTCATAGAGAACAAAGTTGAGCCATTATACAGACCATTAGCATAGTCCAGTTTTAATAGGACAAGAGACATGTTAGCTTGAACCCTGTGTGGGAATCTTAGGTGTGGGAAGATGCATTGCAGTGTTTTCATTATGAGAAAGCTTGATTTGCCTACTTTATCCACTTGAGCATTCACTGGCAGTTTGGCGTCCATGGTAATTCCATGGTTCTTTACCTCTTTATATATTTTATAAGGTGGTCCTAGATAATCATGCTAGGCACAGAGAGGGTCGTAGGTCATCCAGTCGCCACAGTGAGTATATCTTTTTAGAGGCATTCAATTTGAGGTGGCTTCATGTTATCCATTGGTATACGGCCTGGAAGCAATCAAAGAGTTTTGATGTTTTAATGTCCTTTGGGCTTTCCAATTTCAGAAGTATCTGCGTAGCTATAGCAGGTAATGTTAAATCCATTGATCAGATCTGCTAACAATTTCATGTAGATGTTGAAAAGCATGGGTGAGATAATTGAGTCTTGAAAGTCTCCTGTTTTAAACTTTAGAAAGATTGGTGGGGTATGTATAATATTTGTTCTGTTGTGTAGGTAGGATGTGATTCAAATGAAAGCTAAGCCCTCTATTCTAGCTTCTTTAAGTCTTTGGATGAGTGTATAATGATTCACTGTGCCAAAGGCCGCTGAAAGGTCCAAGAGAAGAAGTGCAGCAACTCCGTTCTGGTCCACTGTGATTTTAAGGCCACCTCAGATAGAGATTAGAGCCCATACAGAGCCTCTTCCAGGACGAAATCCAGTTTGCAAGTCAGAAAGTACGAGATTGTCTTCAATAAATTCTGACATCTAGGCGAATGCTGCTCTTTCTTTAAGTTTGCCTAGTGATGGTCTGTTTACTATGCGTCGGTTGTTGTTGAGGTCTTGATGGTCCAGGTCATGGGTTGCTTTTTGTTTTTAAAGGGTATATATATATATATATTCTCCCTGTCTTATTTATTTTTCAGGTTGAGCTAGTATTTTACTGGTATATTTAGAGTTATGACATTTTACTCACATCATTACATTTTATAACTGTATTTAAACGGAGACATTGTATTACATAGTATCTTTACTATGTCTATATGGATTGCCATTGGTCACTTGCACTTTAAAAATGCACCTATTCTTTTTGAACGCTGTTATGTGATCAAGGCCGCTTGTACGGCCGAAACGCGTAATGGCAACATGGTGATGGCTGGTTGAAAATAAAAAAGCAACTTGCACTGAATTGGGTCTGCTCTTGCCGTTCTGTTCATTGAGTACTGGGCTTGTTTGCAGCTGTATTTACCGGACTGATCGACTCCGGATAAGTGGACCCCCTCTTTGGAAGCTGGCTCTGTGGTTGGAGGTCGTTTGCCTACGGATCGCCGAGCGGTTGACACTTCGTCAGCCTTTGCTGGTGTTGGAGTAGGCTGCGTGGAGGTTCCGGAAGCACTTTGTAGTTATTCCGGGTCAGGAATCCACGGAGCCCCCTGTGTTTGCGCATTGCATGTAAGGAGAAGTTGACGGAGCCGAGCGGGGAAGCGAATCTCGGTAGCGCTGGCGAGCAGCAAGCGAGGTACAGAGCTTGGGAGCCGTGCCAGAGATTGTTTCTTCAGGAATATCGGCATTGCTGTATTATCTCCATTCAGGTATAATCGCGCAACATCATTACACAGGTGGGGAGGTTTTGAATTGGGGTTTTTTTGGCCCGAAAAGATTGAAGTAAAACGGGGTTAGACTCCGCAACGGTGCGTTTTTTCAAATTATCGTACAGCCTCTAGCTATCACCATGTTTGCCACAGCAATAAGGGATCGCGAGTCCGCAGCGGAGGAAATGTTTCAAGATAATCCTCCAAATAGACAGCAGCCAAGCGATACTGGGATTGACAATACACGGACAGGAGCAAAGGGGCTGAAGGAAAATTATCGCATTTTGGAGAAACTTATGCGACAGGAGAAAGCAAAATGGTGGGAGGCTAAGTCCCTTCAAAAATATCTTGATGTTGGAAGGATACCGAGGGGGCTAAGAATAATGTTAGCCCCCAGCTATGATGCTCCAAACCCGCTCATGATGGCAGAGTGGGCAGAAAGCAATTTGGACTCCTCGCGGCGTTTGGTTCAAATTTTAGTCAAATACGCCGGAATTGATCGAGAGGGGTTGCAGAAAAAGATTGAGTTGCTTACAACTGAGATTGAATCACAAGGGGATGCACAGCAAAGAAAAAGATACCATGATGAAATGACAATTCGATTAAATAAAGAGGAGGAGAAAATAAAACATAGAAAAACATACAAGTTTCAAAGAGATAAGGATGACTATGCTAACGGGCAAATCTTTACATTTGCTAAAAAATATGACTCTTAGGAATAAGCCAACACGAAACAGAAAGTATCCCCTGGAACATAATGAAATTCAGGGGAGGTAGTATCGGCATCGGAATTAAGTTCAGTCACTGAAAGTGAAACGGAGGGTGAGAGTACTGATGTCAGGGTAGCTTTGGGAGCAGTGAAACCGTCCATAGGTGAAGAATTGGACTGTGTAAGGAGAAGTCGTCGAGAAACTCTTAGATCTGGTGTTGCCAATCCGGCAAAAACGAAGGACCAAGAGCCGGCGGGAACGCAGAAGGGCAACCAGAAAAAGGAGGAAGCAATATAAATCCCAAACCGAAGAGGGGACGTGGTCAATGGAGAAGGAGGCAATAAAAGATGATGGGGACATTGACAAAAGGGACAAAGTCAATATGGACAATACGATTGTTAATTTAACGGATGTTAATTTGAGTGTATCTGAACAGGAGATTTTGTCCTTAGGTTTGTCATTCTGCCCCAAAACAAATTTGGATTATACGAATACGAGAGCAGATCTCTATAAGTTTGTGAGGAAGCTCAAACTCCAGAAGTACCATAAAACAAAAGCTGGGCAACAGGAATTATTGAGTGGGGAGGGAAACGATGACCCACCGGGAAGTGGTATGATGAGTAGTAACCTCACTGTTTCTGATTTAAATGCTCTTAAGAATTTGTACAGTTTGAGTGGTGAAAATCCAGAGAATGATGATAGTCTTAGGGATTTGACTACTCAAGATCTTTTGTCCCCAAGATTTGAAACCTGTGCTAAGCCTGACACTAAGTTTAAAGAAAAATCTAAATTTATCCCCATGATGCCAAAGGATTCATTGGATCTGTTTAGCGAGAATGTGGTTAAAGAAATTAAACAGCTTCATGTTCGCATAAATAAAACTAAAACAAAAGTCACTGATTTTGATTGGAAATACAGACAGGTGATGTCTAAAATTAAAGATGATAAGCAAATAGTGGTAAGAAAGGCTGACAAAGGTGGGAATGTGGTTTTATGGTCCCTGAATGATTATTCTGAGGAAGCAGCCAGACAACTAAATAATACTGATTGTTACCGCAAAAGTTCTTTTCTTAAATTTAAGCAAGCCCAGGATGAGTTTTTTAATAAACTGTTGGCTTGGAAAAGTACAGGGTTGCTTAATCTACAGGAATTTAAGTACCTTAAGAAAGAGAACCCCACAATCCCTTTGCTGTATTTCCTTCCTAAAATCCATAAATCCTTAACAAAGCCGCCAGGTAGGCCCATTATCTCTGCCTGTGATGGGCCACTAGCGAACATGTCTGTTTATATTGATTCTTTCCTTCAAGAACATATGAAATCACTTGACTCTTATGTACAGGATACTACTGATTTTATTAGTAAGATTGAAAACATAATTTGGCAGGATACTTATCATCTAATAGCTGTGGATGTAGTATCATTATACACTTGCATTAGAAACAGTGATGGAATGAAAGCAGTTGAATATTTTTTATCCAATAGACCACTGAGATTTGCTAAACATAACCAGATGATATTGGATTTATTACTGTTTTGTCTTGAGAACAATTTGTTTTTGTACAAAAATCAAATTTATCAGCAGATACAAGGTGTGGCAATGGGGGCCAGCTTCTCCCCTAGATATGCATGTCTCTTTCTGGGATGGTGGGAGGAGCTGGTCCTTAAAAGAAGTATGCCCACACTTTGGAGAACAAGGCAATTGTTTGGTTAAGATTTATAGATGACTTATTTGTTATCTGGAATGGTGCAGAACAAGAGGCACATGAGTTCCTTGGAGACATAAATATGAATAATCTTAATCTGAAGTTTACATATTCTATTAGCCGTGTCAGCATAACTTTTTGGATACTGAAGTGTATATCAGTGGCAACAAACAAACTTTTAGCACCTAGTCTGCGAGTCAAACCTGGGATCCTGCTGTATTTAATACGTAATACTCATTATAAAGTACTATTATATGCAGGCAATTTTTTGACTAGGGGTACCACATCTTAACTCTGGGTCATATTGACTCAAGGAATTTAGTTTCTTCTTAGGATAGCAGTGGAGTAACAATAAGACTCAGGTTAGAGTGTGGCATATCCCATAAGGCAATGGTCTTAACCTGTAGTCCGGGGACCCCTAGGGTCTGTGAAGCCTACTCAGAGGGTCCACAACTGGTTAGAAAATTAAATAATATTAACAGATTAACAAAGTGTATATAAATAAAGAAGCAAAAAGTAAAATTGAAAATGTTAAAATGTTCTGTAAATCTGAAGGTATTTGAAATTGGAGGCTAAATGTTAAGTTAGAATACTGAGATTGATTCGTGGGAGCAGAGCAAGTGCATCAGACAGAATATAGTATGGATGATGAATGGCCTTAATTTAGAATAGCTCAACCCTTCTTACTATAACTAAAATTTAAATTTTTTTGTAATTTGTTTGTGAATTGCATAAAAAATGTGTGCATTTGTTTGATGAATGCTTGTTTGTGTATTTGGTGGATTGTTTTGCAATTCAAATAATTGAAAATGCTTAGGCTGGGATCCCTGGCTTCCAGTAATGACTCAGTAGGGGTCCCTGGATTCCAATAATGATTGGATGGGGGCTGAATTCCAGTAATGATTATCTGGGGGTCCACAGAGGTGAAAGGTTACAAACCACTGAATAAGGTAAAGATAAACAGTCGATATATATCAAAGTGAAGTAGTACCAGGGTGTGGAAGTCCCTAAAACACTTGCAAAGTGAAAAAATCAAATCGGTGGTTTGTGACATCCCTGGTAAGGTGCACAGGCATGTGGCTGCAGGGCCTGGCCAAAGGCAGACCTTCCAGCCAACATTCATTGTACATGGAATGTGAAGCAACCAAATGGTACATGGCAGGTGAATGCAGTACATCATTGAAAGAAAACATAGAAATTCACTGGAAACAACACAGTTAAAAGTTAGATATGGTTCAGATAAAACAAGCCTGAATATCGCCTGAAATTAATTTGTTATGATATGTAACACACTATTCTCAGAGAAAACATAGGCTGCCAACTAAGCGCAATGTATGGCCTGAGTTATGCACTGCATACCATAATTGGCTAATTTAAGGATTTGTTTTCACTGAACCATAACTAACCTATGTGTATGTGTGTATATATACATATATATATCAATACATTTGTAAAGCACTACTTGTCACCGGTGAGGGTATCCAGGCGCTCTCAGGGTCCAGTTGATTAGTCGAATAGCCAGGCTTTCAGGGACTTTTGGAAGTCTGGAAAAGATGGGGAGGTCCGGAGATGAAAGGGTAACTCGTTCCAGGTCTTCGCTGCTAGGTAGGAGAAGGAGCGACTTCCGCATCTGCTATGTTGGTTGCGGGAGTGAGTGTTAGAGAAAGGGATGTGGAGTGGAGGTGTCTGGTGGGCTGATTGACATACAGGCGGTGGTTCAAATAGGCGGGTCCGCAGTTGTGTAGGGCCTTGTATGCATGGGTCAGGAGCTTGAACTGGCATCTTTTCTGTACAGGGAGCCAGTGGAGTTCCCTGAGGCAGGGGGTGATGTGGGTTCATCTAGGGAGATTCAGGGCGAGACTGCCTGTGGCGTTCTGTATGGTCTGTAGTCGTTGGAGGAGGTGAGCTGCAATCCTTGCGTAGAGAAATTTGCCATAGTCCAGTTGGCTGGTGATTAGGGCCTGGGTGAATGCACGTCTTGAGCTCCGGGGTAGCCATTTGAATATCTTACGAAGCATTTGGAGGTTAAAGAAGCAGGAGGAGGAGACTGAGTTAACCTGAGTTGTCATAGTTACTTTGTTTTCCAGAATGATGCCTAGGTTCCTAGCATGGTCAGTGGGGGTAGGAGTAGGCCCGAGTTCTGAGGGCCACCAGGATGTGTCCCATGGGGAGCTTTTGTTTCAAATCAGTACCTCTGTCATGTCCATATTGAGCTTCAGGCAGTTGTCCTTCATCCAGTTGGCGACATCTATCATGCAGCTGTGGTAGTTGGTCTTGCTGTTGGGGGTGTCTTCGGAGAGGAAGAGGGAGCGTTGTGTGTCGTCGGCATAGAATATGTTGAGTCCAGGGATTTTGGTGATGCTGCCCTAAGGTGTCATATAAGTGTTGAAGAGGGTGGAGCTGATCGAGGATCCTTGAAGTAATCCACAGATGATTTCCTTAGGTGAAGAAGGAAGGTGGACTTTTTGCGTTCTTCTGGTGAGGAAAGATCCATCTGAGAGCGGCTCTTTGGTAGCCTATGTTGTGCAGCTTTGTGATGAGTGTGTGGTGGGAGACCGTATCAAAGGCTGCTGAGAGGTCTTGGAGGATCAGAGCCACAGTCTCACCTCGGTCAAGTAGGGCTCGGATTTTGGGGTGTAGCTGCAATGACGGCTGGCCAGTGCTGTGGTTGCTGCAGAATCTGGATTGGGAGGAGTCGAGTATGAGGTTCAATTCCAGATGTGAAGAGAGTTATTGGTTGATGGCTTTTCTAATACTTTGGTCGGAAACATGAGCAGGGAGATTGGTTGGTAGTTGTGGAGTTCGCTTGGGTCTGCCAATGGTTTCTTTAATCTGGTTTTAACTTCTGCATGTTTCTACTACTCGGGAAGGTGGCCCTGTCAATTGAGGTGTTGAACAAGGTGGTGAGAACGTGGCTGATTCTGCCTTTGCACAGGTTGAAGATGTGGTGAGGGCATGGGTTGGGTGGGGCCCCGCAGTGGACCGAGTTCGTGATGGAGGCAGTGTGCTGTGGGGCGAGCTGGCTTCATTCGGTTAGCTAGATGTCTATTGTTGTAGTGGGGTTGTTGTGTTGCTTTAAGAAGTCAATGTCCTGGGCTGGGGTTCGAAGTTTCTGTAGATGTTGGCGATCTTGTGGAAGAAATTTGCAAGGTTGTCGCAAAGCACCTGTGAGGGGGTAATGTTTTTTGCAGCTGAGGGGTTGGAGAATTCTTTGATGATGTTGAAGAGTTCTTTGCTGTTATTGGAGCTTGATTTAATGTGGAAGGCTAAGGCCTCTTTCTTCGATTCTCTCAACTGTCTGTGGTAGAGGTTGAGGGCTGTCTTAAAGGCGGTCTTGTTGGTCGTATCCTTGCTGGTGCACCACCTCCTTTCCAGTTGTTTACAGTGTTGTTTAACGGTTCTGAGGTCTTTAGTGTACCAGCTAGCCTGCCTGCTGGACCTTCTGTGAGTGTTGTTGCTGATGTGAGCGATGCTGTCGGCGCAGGTGATGATCCAATTGTTCAAGTTTCTAACGTTCTGGTCTAGGTTGTTGCAAGAGATGGAGTGGGTGGTGTTGAGTGTGTTGATCCATTTGTCCTTTGAGCCTTTGCTCCAGCTGCAGCGGGTGTGCTGGGCAGACTGGGGGAGGAGGTCTGTGAGCTGGTGATGTTGAAGTGGACGATGGAGCGGTTGGTCCAGGTGAGTTCTGTGGTGTGCTGTACCTGATGTGGATGCTGGAGTTGAAGATGGGGTCTAGAATGTGGCCTGCAGTGTGCGTGGGGTCGTAGATGAATTGGGTAAGTCCGATGTTGTTCATGCTGTCAAGGAGGTCGGTAGTGTTGATGTCATTATGGTCGTTAAGATGAAAGTTGAGGTTGTGGAGAAAAATGTAGCTGTTAAAGTCTTTGGCGAGGGGGCGAAGAAGTTGGCGATGAAGTTGCAGTAGGCAGGACATGGTCCTGGAAGATGGTAGGCGAGGTGCCCCTAATGGTGGTTTTGCTGTCTGTTTGTAGTTGGAAGTTGAGGTGTTCCATGGCTTGGGGATGTTGTCATTTGTGGTGGTGCATTGGATGCATTTCTTGTGTATGATGGCAATCCCTCCTCCAGGCTGGTTGATGCAGTTGCAATGGGTGATCTTGTATCCTTCAGGTACTGCAGTGGTGATAGGCGCGGAAGTGGGGCTCAGCCAGGTCTCAGTCATGATGAGGACGTCAGATGTGAGGGTGGAGAGGAGATCTCAAGTCTCGTTGGTGTGTTTGCATAGTGAGCGTGTGTTGAGAATGGTGCATGCGAGTTGGTGTTTTTGTTCAGGTGGTGTCTGGGATGTGTTCGGGTTGGGGCTGATTGCTGGGCTGGTGTGTGTGCTGTGAGGGCTGGACTGGGAATACAAACAGCCCTGGCAATTTTGTCAGACCAGCCCTCAGCGGGAAGGGGGGGCTTGCAAGTGTGAAGCACTGCTGCTTTTGTTACTGGGGGCCAATATTGCAGCACCTCTGCAAAACCGGCTTCCCAGTTACACAACTGGCCCACACCGCTGCAAAACTGGCCTCCACCCTTCCAGCCTCCCGGGAAACGCCCGATGCCTGGTATGGCCAGTTCAGCCTTGTGTGTTGTGGCAGTGGGTACACGTAAAAGGTCCTACCATGGAGAGTGGGTTGGCATGGTGGCAGGGTTTGTAGTGGTGTCCGAAGTCAAGGGTGTAGAACTCGGCGATGGTGGGGGGTGTTTGTGTTTGTGTGTGAGTGTGTATATATATATATATATATATAAAAAGTCGATGTATTTATATAGCGCTTTGTAATTGTCAATGTATTTATATAGTGCTTACGATCACTGATGAGGCATTGAAGCGCTTTTTCAGTGAGTAGTACGCTATTCCGGAACCCAAGATTAGTAGTTAGCTGGTTAGTACAATATATTTTAAGTTTGTACTCTAGATTGCATGTCTGTTTAGTAGAGTTTGGAGTAGGAACAGAATGATAGGAATAGATTTGAAAAGGGGAGTTTGAAGTAGAGATCGAGCATTCGGAATGGATTTGAAAAGGGAAAGTATAACGTTTTTGTAAGTAGTGGTTGTGTGTGCTTGTTAGTTTTGTGCCATTGCTAAAAAGGTGGGATGAAAGTTTTAGAAGGATGTTTGGGAGTTCATAGTACTCTGGTTTGAGATGAAACATAGGAAGGAGGGATCGGAATGACGAAAGGTATTTTTTTTAATAGCATAATGTAAATAATGTATACTTTTGGGACAGAAAAGTCCTCTGCATGGTTGGAGACGTGTAGCCCTGCCCTGAGTGCCCAAATGTACTGCTGTCTAGATCCCTAATGCTGATGTTTTGTCATAGGTGAACATGGATCATGCGTGAGAGCCATGCCATAGGCCTGTCTTACAGATTACTGTATTGTTTGTCCAGGAGGGGTGCCCAAAGCACTACCCTCCTAGTGGTGGAAGACTACTGCCTTCACCAGGAGTTTAGCAGCATGAGCGCGGTGGTGGCAGCACACCCTGTAGTGATCCGTTGTTGTGGACAGGACCTTTTACCCTGTGTCACTGGAGTGCGGCCTACAGGCTCACTCTCTTTTTTTTAAATTTCCGCTGCTGTGTACATAACTCACCCCTTGGCCTACATCAGGTAGATATAGAGTGCTGCGTAGCACAGGAGTAGTAACTGTGCTGGATGTATGTGTGCCTGGGAAGGGTACAGTTCAGGGTTAGAGCAGTACTAAGCAGTGCATGTGTGGTTAGTTGATGTACTGGTTGCATGTATGCCTGTGAGGAAACCATTAATGAGTGATGTGCAGTGCATGCGCAATGAAAGCATGTGCTGGGTGTATGTGTGCTTGCATAGTGAAGGGTGAAGTGTTGTGCAACACGCACATGGTGTGTGTGCGTGTGTGTGTGCGCTAGCAGCATGTGTGATTATAAATAGCACAACCTGGTTAAATATAGAAAAACGTCAGTGCTGAGCATTGTGCGCAGACTGAGTTTGTGTGCTGAATGCATGTGTACATGTAAGGGCACAATGCATGGAGGGCACAATGCATGGAGGTAACAGTGCTGGACAGTAAGTGTGCCTGCAGTGGTACATTACATGGAGGACCCTGGGTTCCATTTTAGGAAGCCCAGGCCTGCCTGGTGAAGATATGAGGAGGAGTGGAATCCTCCCAGACATATTTGTATCACTGCATTCCTGTGAGCTGGGTGGAACACACACGAGAGGTAAAAAGGAAGAGACTTCCTGTACATTTCTAAAAAGTACTGTTTGATTCAGTGATAGATCACAAGCAAGGGGCCAGGACACATCTCAGGAAAGGAGATAGGGCTGATAAGAGAGTCATAAAGAGTAGGGCTTGGGGTCTGGGATTATCCTTTCTGTCGGTGCTCATATCCCTGTGGCTGACATCCAGGTGTGTATTCTGGTCACTGCCATGAATTGTGTTGTGGGACAATCAGCTTCAGAGTTTTGCCTGCTGTGATAGACAGTCTTTCCTGAGGAACAAAGAAAAAGAGAAGTGTCCACTTCAAAAGAAGCAGAACTCCAACATAAAATGTCGAAGACTCAGACCTTAAATTACATTTTGGTGTCAGGAAATGGACTATATGAAAGGGAGGTTGAGACCCCAAAATCTGTTATCTGTCAAGCAGCCAGACAGGCAATGTGAGAAGGGGAAGCTCTGCAAGTCTTCTGCCTGTGTCCAGGACTGGGGACAAGGCCCTGCCAGTCTCCCTACTGCCTGAGGGGACATCACCCAGGACACCAAGATCACCTACCCTGAGCACCAGTGTGCCCTGTGAGGAAGAAGAGAGCGTTGGAGAGAGCGAGGTCCAGTGGGGAACCCTGCGCAAAAGGATTCCTTGATCATGGCGTGAGGCTGTGCACCGGTCTTTGCTCCTGTGCAGTGTCGGCTCTGTGACCCCGTATGCCAGGAGAGTGCTTCCAGAAACAGAGCTGTGAGTTAAGCGCCATGCGGACTGGACAAACCCTAACGTGCTGACCCCGTATGCCAAAGGGGGCCACCGGTAAAGTTGTTACTTCCAGAAGCGCCAAGACTTGTAACCATCTTGGTGTGGGCACCTGCACTGAGATAGTCTACACTCGTACTGTCAAGTATTGTGGCAACCTCGTATGCCAGTAGGGGCTACCGATACCATCATTGCCGAGGGATGTGGGTTGCTGCCCGAAGGAGACTGAAGCTTCATTTGGCGGGTTGGACGGTGCACCCTCAATGGACTCCAGTCAGGAGCTGAAGGAAGGGTTGCCGCCCACCTCTTGCTGGGTAAAGACAACTTACTGTGTCTTCGTGAACTAAGAGTTGATCCTACAACTGAGAAGCACTCTGGGAGCGTCGCTCAGGAGCGGCAACCTGTGCCATTGGGCGCTGCTGCGTGGGCCTCCAGCAGCCTAACTTCTCTGAGCAGAGCCAAACTTGCGGGTGGGCGTGCTGAGGGCACCCATTCTACTGCTGAACTCTTTTGGGAAGCGAGAGCAGGTAAGATGTGAATTGTGCCAGTTTGGCCCCAGGGAACTCGTCAAGGGGGAACTCTTGAGTACGGCCCAATAGTGAGCATTTTCTGGATGCAGCAACCAGTGAATGAGGAATTATCCGGAACACATAACACAAAGGAGGGTGGGACAAGGATTTGCCTAACAACAACCTGAGCTCCGACTTCAAGCGAGGTTGTGTTGTTGCTTCTGAATGTCGTATACCTTTACATGTGTAGTGTTAAAAATGAAATACTTCTTCTACAGCTACCAATGAGAGTCAAGTGCAGAAGGGCTACTTGGCCTAGTTGTTTGTGTCTCATAGTAGGGAGGGCCTCGGGACTTCGGGAGTAAAAGGCCTCAACTACCACGGTTGGGCCCAGTAGCCCCTGTGGGCCCATTGATCCTCTGAAAGGGGTTGTGATATATTTATTTATTTATTTATTTATTTTAAGAGTTTTATATAGCGCTGGCTGGACCCAGAGGTATCAGAGCGCTTTACAAGAGAAAATAATATAAAGCAAACATGACATACAGATAGATAAAAAGATAAAGAAACAACGTATAAAATATACAAAATAAATATACAGTAGCAAGAACTATACATTTAAAGTAACTAGGTAAATGATGTTCGTGAAGTGGACAGATAATACTGAACAAAAAGTAACATGGTGATTGGAGATCAGGTGCAGGTCGCAGATTAAAACCCCCAATAATAGTTGGGCCAAACATGGCGTATACGTAGATAAAAGATAATAATAACAACATGTGAAGTATACAAATCAAATAGATAAGCAAATCAAAACAAATAGATAAAGGAATCAAATAGATAAACATGGGCAGGAGCTATACAAATATCAAGTAATTAGGCCGATGATGTTCATGAAAATGGACAAAAAATTACTGAACAAATGTAACATGGTGAAATTGGAGATCGAGTGCGGGTCACAAGTTAGGATCCCCAATAATAATTGAGGAGGTGGATTTTGAGGTCTTTTTGAAGCTGAGATAGGAAGGGTTGCAGCGCAGGTATTTTGGGAGGGCATTCCAGATGATAGGGGCATTCCCAGAGAAGGAGCGTGATTGTGTGGCTTTCTTTTTATGCAGTGGAGGTATAAGGAGGAGGGAGTTAGTGCTTCTCAGGGGTCGTGTGGTACCCGCAATGAGGAGTTTCTTGGAGAGGTACTGCGGAGTGTTTTGGTGGAGGGCTTTATGAGTGATGCAGGCAATTTTGTAGGCAGATCTGCCTTCAATTGGGAGCCATTTAAGGGATTTGAGAGCCGGGGATATGTGATCGAAGCGTTTGCAGTCAGTAATGAGCCTGGCTGCAAGGTTGAGCACTGCTTTGATTGGAGCGAGGTGGACCTTGGGGATTCCGTTGAGGATGGCGTTACCATAATCGATACGTGAAAGAACCAGTGACTGAACTACAAGTTTAAAATCATCGGTGGGTATAAAGGGTTTGATTTTCTTGAGGTGACGGAGAGTGAAGAGGGCTCCTTTAGCAGAGTTTTTGATGTGGACGTTAAGGGTCAAGGTGTTGTTGATAGAAATACCAAGAGATTTGACGGAATTGGATAGGGTGAGAGAGCAGTTGAGTGCGTTGAGGTCAGAGATCCATGATTGAACGGGGAGAGGGTTGTTTTTAGGGGAGAAGAGAATGATTTCAGTTTTATTAGGGTTAAGTTTGAGATGATTGGAGTGGAACCAGGTTTGAATCTTGGTGAGGGTGTTGTTCAGGTGTAAGATGTCGGCGTGAGTTTTAATCTTGCAATAGATTTGGGTGTCATCGGCGTAGAGATGGTAGTTGATGCCTGCTTGTTTGAGAATGAGGGTGAGGGGTTCCATAAAGAGGTTAAAGAGGGAGGGAGAGAGATATATATACACACACATAAATTATGCTTGGTAAAGTTATTTGCGTGACTAAATCCCTCTATATTAATTCCCACATTTACATTGAAGCAGCTATATTTACATTGTCTGCTGACCACATTTATCTTGTGGTACATTTTTAACGGGCATAGCCCTCTATATATGCACCTATAAATGTAGATAGAAGAAGCAATTTTGACATGATCTGACATACACATGTATCTTGTGGTGTCATATATAGATTTTCCCTTATATATATATGTATCTGCTTATAAGAGGAGGCATAGTTCAAAGTACAATGAGGTGTGCTTGTATAACGACAGCTCTTTTCGATACTGTAAGAAATATAGGTTGTCGTGTCTGAGCATACTGTTGTGGTATATTCTTGATTTGTGAGTATAGTCATCATGTGGGAAAGAGCTAGCTCTTGACTAATCTTCGGAAGTGGAGATGGTGGTTTGTGGATCTTAAGTTTGTGGGTAGGGAAGTCCATAGTTTGGCTGCTTGAACAGTAAAAGATGTTAAACCCATGGATTTTTTCTTGTATGTACGAATTATGAGGCAGAGCCATTCTTTAGCGCAAGTTCCTTTGTTGTATGTATACATTGATTTTCCTCCTGATGAAGACTAGTACTTACCATATATTGCTTTGTGTGTGATACAAAGCTGCTTGAAGGAGGATTTTCTGGCAACTGGTAACCAGCGTAGCGCCCTCAGAGCAGGGGAGATGTGTGCTAGTGATTTTACATGTAGGTGCAGCAGTGTTCTGAATTCTTTGTAGTCTTCTCATAGAGAACAAAGTTGAGCCATTATACAGACCATTAGCATAGTCCAGTTTTAATAGGACAAGAGACATGTTAGCTTGAACCCTGTGTGGGAATCTTAGGTGTGGGAAGATGCATTGCAGTGTTTTCATTATGAGAAAGCTTGATTTGCCTACTTTATCCACTTGAGCATTCACTGGCAGTTTGGCGTCCATGGTAATTCCATGGTTCTTTACCTCTTTATATATTTTATAAGGTGGTCCTAGATAATCATGCTAGGCACAGAGAGGGTCGTAGGTCATCCAGTCGCCACAGTGAGTATATCTTTTTAGAGGCATTCAATTTGAGGTGGCTTCATGTTATCCATTGGTATACGGCCTGGAAGCAATCAAAGAGTTTTGATGTTTTAATGTCCTTTGGGCTTTCCAATTTCAGAAGTATCTGCGTAGCTATAGCAGGTAATGTTAAATCCATTGATCAGATCTGCTAACAATTTCATGTAGATGTTGAAAAGCATGGGTGAGATAATTGAGTCTTGAAAGTCTCCTGTTTTAAACTTTAGAAAGATTGGTGGGGTATGTATAATATTTGTTCTGTTGTGTAGGTAGGATGTGATTCAAATGAAAGCTAAGCCCTCTATTCTAGCTTCTTTAAGTCTTTGGATGAGTGTATAATGATTCACTGTGCCAAAGGCCGCTGAAAGGTCCACGAGAAGAAGTGCAGCAACTCCGTTCTGGTCCACTGTGATTTTAAGGCCACCTCAGATAGAGATTAGAGCCCATACAGAGCCTCTTCCAGGATGAAATCCAGTTTGCAAGTCAGAAAGTACGAGATTGTCTTCAATAAATTCTGACATCTAGGCGAATGCTGCTCTTTCTTTAAGTTTGCCTAGTGATGGTCTGTTTACTATGCGTCGGTTGTTGTTGAGGTCTTGATGGTCCAGGTCATGGGTTGCTTTTTGTTTTTAAAGGGTATATATATATATATATTCTCCCTGTCTTATTTATTTTTCAGGTTGAGCTAGTATTTTACTGGTATATTTAGAGTTATGACATTTTACTCACATCATTACATTTTATAACTGTATTTAAACGGAGACATTGTATTACATAGTATCTTTACTATGTCTATATGGATTGCCATTGGTCACTTGCACTTTAAAAATGCACCTATTCTTTTTGAACGCTGTTATGTGATCAAGGCCGCTTGTACGGCCGAAACGCGTAATGGCAACATGGTGATGGCTGGTTGAAAATAAAAAGCAACTTGCACTGAATTGGGTCTGCTCTTGCCGTTCTGTTCATTGAGTACTGGGCTTGTTTGCAGCTGCATTTACCGGACTGATCGACTCCGGATAAGTGGACCCCCTCTTTGGAAGCTGGCTCTGTGGTTGGAGGTCGTTTGCCTACGGATCGCCGAGCGGTTGACACTTCGTCAGCCTTTGCTGGTGTTGGAGTAGGCTGCGTGGAGGTTCCGGAAGCACTTTGTAGTTATTCCGGGTCAGGAATCCACGGAGCCCCCTGTGTTTGCGCATTGCATGTAAGGAGAAGTTGACGGAGCCGAGCGGGGAAGCGAATCTCGGTAGCGCTGGCGAGCAGCAAGCGAGGTACAGAGCTTGGGAGCCGTGCCAGAGATTGTTTCTTCAGGAATATCGGCATTGCTGTATTATCTCCATTCAGGTATAATCGCGCAACATCATTACACAGGTGGGGAGGTTTTGAATTGGGGTTTTTTTGGCCCGAAAAGATTGAAGTAAAACGGGGTTAGACTCCGCAACGGTGCGTTTTTTCAAATTATCGTACAGCCTCTAGCTATCACCATGTTTGCCACAGCAATAAGGGATCGCGAGTCCGCAGCGGAGGAAATGTTTCAAGATAATCCTCCAAATAGACAGCAGCCAAGCGATACTGGGATTGACAATACACGGACAGGAGCAAAGGGGCTGAAGGAAAATTATCGCATTTTGGAGAAACTTATGCGACAGGAGAAAGCAAAATGGTGGGAGGCTAAGTCCCTTCAAAAATATCTTGATGTTGGAAGGATACCGAGGGGGCTAAGAATAATGTTAGCCCCCAGCTATGATGCTCCAAACCCGCTCATGATGGCAGAGTGGGCAGAAAGCAATTTGGACTCCTCGCGGCGTTTGGTTCAAATTTTAGTCAAATACGCCGGAATTGATCGAGAGGGGTTGCAGAAAAAGATTGAGTTGCTTACAACTGAGATTGAATCACAAGGGGATGCACAGCAAAGAAAAAGATACCATGATGAAATGACAATTCGATTAAATAAAGATGAGGAGAAAATAAAACATAGAAAAACATACAAGTTTCAAAGAGATAAGGATGACTATGCTAACGGGCAAATCTTTACATTTGCTAAAAAATATGACTCTTAGGAATAAGCCAACACGAAACAGAAAGTATCCCCTGGAACATATGAAATTCAGGGGGAGGTAGTATCGGCATCGGAATTAAGTTCAGTCACTGAAAGTGAAACGGAGGGTGAGAGTACTGATGTCAGGGTAGCTTTGGGAGCAGTGAAACCGTCCATAGGTGAAGAATTGGACTGTGTAAGGAGAAGTCGTCGAGAAACTCTTAGATCTGGTGTTGCCAATCCGGCAAAAACGAAGGACCAAGAGCCGGCGGGAACGCAGAAGGGCAACCAGAAAAAGGAGGAAGCAATATAAATCCCAAACCGAAGAGGGGACGTGGTCAATGGAGAAGGAGGCAATAAAAGATGATGGGGACATTGACAAAAGGGACAAAGTCAATATGGACAATACGATTGTTAATTTAACGGATGTTAATTTGAGTGTATCTGAACAGGAGATTTTGTCCTTAGGTTTGTCATTCTGCCCCAAAACAAATTTGGATTATACGAATACGAGAGCAGATCTCTATAAGTTTGTGAGGAAGCTCAAACTCCAGAAGTACCATAAAACAAAAGCTGGGCAACAGGAATTATTGAGTGGGGAGGGAAACGATGACCCACCGGGAAGTGGTATGATGAGTAGTAACCTCACTGTTTCTGATTTAAATGCTCTTAAGAATTTGTACAGTTTGAGTGGTGAAAATCCAGAGAATGATGATAGTCTTAGGGATTTGACTACTCAAGATCTTTTGTCCCCAAGATTTGAAACCTGTGCTAAGCCTGACACTAAGTTTAAAGAAAAATCTAAATTTATCCCCATGATGCCAAAGGATTCATTGGATCTGTTTAGCGAGAATGTGGTTAAAGAAATTAAACAGCTTCATGTTCGCATAAATAAAACTAAAACAAAAGTCACTGATTTTGATTGGAAATACAGACAGGTGATGTCTAAAATTAAAGATGATAAGCAAATAGTGGTAAGAAAGGCTGACAAAGGTGGGAATGTGGTTTTATGGTCCCTGAATGATTATTCTGAGGAAGCAGCCAGACAACTAAATAATACTGATTGTTACCGCAAAAGTTCTTTTCTTAAATTTAAGCAAGCCCAGGATGAGTTTTTTAATAAACTGTTGGCTTGGAAAAGTACAGGGTTGCTTAATCTACAGGAATTTAAGTACCTTAAGAAAGAGAACCCCACAATCCCTTTGCTGTATTTCCTTCCTAAAATCCATAAATCCTTAACAAAGCCGCCAGGTAGGCCCATTATCTCTGCCTGTGATGGGCCACTAGCGAACATGTCTGTTTATATTGATTCTTTCCTTCAAGAACATATGAAATCACTTGACTCTTATGTACAGGATACTACTGATTTTATTAGTAAGATTGAAAACATAATTTGGCAGGATACTTATCATCTAATAGCTGTGGATGTAGTATCATTATACACTTGCATTAGAAACAGTGATCGAATGAAAGCAGTTGAATATTTTTTATCCAATAGACCACTGAGATTTGCTAAACATAACCAGATGATATTGGATTTATTACTGTTTTGTCTTGAGAACAATTTGTTTTTGTACAAAAATCAAATTTATCAGCAGATACAAGGTGTGGCAATGGGGGCCAGCTTCTCACCTAGATATGCATGTCTCTTTCTGGGATGGTGGGAGGAGCTGGTCCTTAAAAAGAAGTATGCCCACACTTTGGAGAACAAGGCAATTGTTTGGTTAAGATTTATAGATGACTTATTTGTTATCTGGAATGGTGCAGAACAAGAGGCACATGAGTTCCTTGGAGACATAAATATGAATAATCTTAATCTGAAGTTTACATATTCTATTAGCCGTGTCAGCATAACTTTTTTGGATACTGAAGTGTATATCAGTGGCAACAAACAAACTTTTAGCACCTAGTCTGCGAGTCAAACCTGGGATCCTGCTGTATTTAATACGTAATACTCATTATAAAGTACTATTATATGCAGGCAATTTTTTGACTAGGGGTACCACATCTTAACTCTGGGTCATATTGACTCAAGGAATTTAGTTTCTTCTTAGGATAGCAGTGGAGTAACAATAAGACTCAGGTTAGAGTGTGGCATATCCCATAAGGCAATGGTCTTAACCTGTAGTCCGGGGACCCCTAGGGTCTGTGAAGCCTACTCAGAGGGTCCACAACTGGTTAGAAAATTAAATAATATTAACAGATTAACAAAGTGTATATAAATAAAGAAGCAAAAAGTAAAATTGAAAATGTTAAAATGTTCTGTAAATCTGAAGGTATTTGAAATTGGAGGCTAAATGTTAAGTTAGAATACTGAGATTGATTCGTGGGAGCAGAGCAAGTGCATCAGACAGAATATAGTATGGATGATGAATGGCCTTAATTTAATTTAGAATAGCTCAACCCTTCTTACTATAACTAAATTTTTAATTTTTTTGTAATTTGTTTGTGAATTGCATAAGAAATGTGTGCATTTGTTTGATGAATGCTTGTTTGTGTATTTGGTGGATTGTTTTGCAATTCAAATAATTGAAAATGCTTAGGCTGGGATCCCTGGCTTCCAGTAATGACTCAGTAGGGGTCCCTGGATTCCAATAATGATTGGATGGGGGCTGAATTCCAGTAATGATTATCTGGGGGTCCACAGAGGTGAAAGGTTACAAACCACTGAATAAGGTAAAGATAAACAGTCGATATGTATCAAAGTGAAGTAGTACCAGGGTGTGGAAGTCCCTAAAACACTTGCAAAGTGAAAAAAATCAAATCGGTGGTTTGTGACATCCCTGGTAAGGTGCACAGGCATGTGGCTGCAGGGCCTGGCCAAAGGCAGACCTTCCAGCCAACATTCATTGTACATGGAATGTGAAGCAACCAAATGGTACATGGCAGGTGAAGGCAGTACATCATTGAAAGAAAACATAGAAATTCACTGGAAACAACACAGTTAAAAGTTAGATATGGTTCAGATAAAACAAGCCTGAATATCGCCTGAAATTAATTTGTTATGATATGTAACACACCATTCTCAGAGAAAACATAGGCTGCCAACTAAGCGCAATGTATGGCCTGAGTTATGCACTGCATACCATAATTGGCTAATTTAAGGATTTGTTTTCACTGAACCATAACTAACCTATGTGTATGTGTGTATATATACATATATATATCAATACATTTGTAAAGCACTACTTGTCACCGGTGAGGGTATCCAGGCGCTCTCAGGGTCCAGTTGATTAGTCGAATAGCCAGGCTTTCAGGGACTTTTGGAAGTCTGGAAAAGATGGGGAGGTCCGGAGATGAAAGGGTAACTCGTTCCAGGTCTTCGCTGCTAGGTAGGAGAAGGAGCGACTTCCGCATCTGCTATGTTGGTTGCGGGAGTGAGTGTTAGAGAAAGGGATGTGGAGTGGAGGTGTCTGGTGGGCTGATTGACATTCAGGCGGTGGTTCAAATAGGCGGGTCCGCAGTTGTGTAGGGCCTTGTATGCATGGGTCAGGAGCTTGAACTGGCATCTTTTCTGTACAGGGAGCCAGTGGAGTTCCCTGAGGCAGGGGGTGATGTGGGTTCATCTAGGGAGATTCAGGGCGAGACTGCCTGTGGCGTTCTGTATGGTCTGTAGTCGTTGGAGGAGGTGAGCTGCAATCCTTGCGTAGAGAAATTTGCCATAGTCCAGTTGGCTGGAGATTAGGGCCTGGGTGAATGCACGTCTTGAGCTCCGGGGTAGCCATTTGAATATCTTACGAAGCATTTGGAGGTTAAAGAAGCAGGAGGAGGAGACTGAGTTAACCTGAGTTGTCATAGTTACTTTGTTGTCCAGAATGATGCCTAGGTTCCTAGCATGGTCAGTGGGGGTAGGAGTAGGCCCGAGTTCTGAGGGCCACCACGATGTGTCCCATGGGGAGCTTTTGTTTCAAATCAGTACCTCTGTCATGTCCATATTGAGCTTCAGGCAGTTGTCCTTCATCCAGTTGGCGACATCTATCATGCAGCTGTGGTAGTTGGTCTTGCTGTTGGGGGTGTCTTCGGAGAGGAAGAGGGAGCGTTGTGTGTCGTCTGCATAGAATATGTTGAGTCCAGGGATTTTGGTGATGCTGTCCTAAGGTGTCATATAAGTGTTGAAGAGGGTGGAGCTGATCGAGGATCCTTGAAGTAATCCACAGATGATTTCCTTAGGTGAAGAAGGAAGGTGGACATTTTTGCGTTCTTCTGGTGAGGAAAGATCCATCTGAGAGCGGCTCTTTGGAAGCCTATGTTGTGCAGCTTTGTGATGAGTGTGTGGTGGGAGACCGTATCAAAGGCTGCTGAGAGGTCTTGGAGGATCAGAGCCACAGTCTCACCTCGGTCAAGTAGGGCTCGGATTTTGGGGTGTAGCTGCAATGACGGCTGGCCAGTGCTGTGGTTGCTGCAGAATCTGGATTGGGAGGAGTCGAGTATGAGGTTCAATTCCAGAGGTGAAGAGAGTTATTGGTTGATGGCTTTTCTAATACTTTGGTCGGAAACATGAGCAGGGAGATTGGTTGGTAGTTGTGGAGTTCGCTTGGGTCTGCCAATGGTTTCTTTAATATGGTTTTAACTTCTGCATGTTTCTACTACTCGGGGAAGGTGGCCCTGTCAATTGAGGTGTTGAACAAGGTGGTGAGAACGTGGCTGATTCTGCCTTTGCACAGGTTGAAGATGTGGTGAGGGCATGGGTTGGGTGGGGCCCCGCAGTGGACCGAGTTCGTGATGGAGGCAGTGTGCTGTGGGGCGAGCTGGCTTCATTCGGTTAGCTAGATGTCTATTGTTGTAGTGGGGTTGTTGTGTTGCTTTAAGAAGTCAATGTCCTGGGCTGGGGTTCGAAGTTTCTGTAGATGTTGGCGATCTTGTGGAAGAAATTTGCAAGGTTGTCGCAAAGCACCTGTGAGGGGGTAATGTTTTTTGCAGCTGAGGGGTTGGAGAATTCTTTGATGATGTTGAAGAGTTTTTTGCTGTTATTGGAGCTTGATTTAATGTGGAAGGCTAAGGCCTCTTTCTTCGATTCTCTCAACTGTCTGTGGTAGAGGTTGAGGGCTGTCTTAAAGGCGGTCTTGTTGGTCGTATCCTTGCTGGTGCACCACCTCCTTTCCAGTTGTTTACAGTGTTGTTTAATGGTTCTAAGGTCTTTAGTGTACCAGCTAGCCTGCCTGCTGGACCTTCTGTGAGTGTTGTTGCTGATGTGAGCGATGCTGTCGGCGCAGGTGATGATCCAATTGTTGAAGTTTCTAACGTTCTGGTCTAGGTTGTTGCAAGAGATGGAGTGGGTGGTGTTGAGTGTGTTGATCCATTTGTCCTTTGAGCCTTTGCTCCAGCTGCAGCGGGTGTGCTGGGCAGACTGGGGAGGAGGTCTGTGAGCTGGTGATGTTGAAGTGGACGATGGAGCGGTTGGTCCAGGTGAGTTCTGTGGTGTGCTGTACCTGATGTGGATGCTGGAGTTGAAGATGGGGTCTAGAATGTGGCCTGCAGTGTGCGTGGGGTCGTAGATGAATTGGGTAAGTCCGATGTTGTTCATGCTGTCAAGGAGGTCGGTAGTGTTGATGTCATTATGGTCGTTAAGATGAAAGTTGAGGTTGTGGAGAAAAATGTAGCTGTTAAAGTCTTTGGCGAGGGGGCGAAGAAGTTGGCGATGAAGTTGCAGTAGGCAGGACATGGTCCTGGAAGATGGTAGGCGAGGGTGCCCCTAATGGTGGTTTTGCTGTCTGTTTGTAGTTGGAAGTTGAGGTGTTCCATGGCTTGGGGATGTTGTCATTTGTGGTGGTGCATTGGATGCATTTCTTGTGTATGATGGCAATCCCTCCTCCAGGCTGGTTGATGCAGTTGCAATGGGTGATCTTGTATCCTTCAGGTACTGCAGTGGTGATAGGCGCGGAAGTGGGCCTCAGCCAGGTCTCAGTCATGATGAGGACATCAGATGTGAGGGTGGAGAGGAGATCTCAAGTCTCGTTGGTGTGTTTGCATAGTGAGCATGTGTTGAGAATGGTGCATGCGAGTTGGTGTATTTGTTCAGGTGGTGTCTGGGATGGGTTCGGGGTGGGGCTGATTGCTGGGCTGGTGTGTGTGCTGTGAGGGCTGGACTGGGAATACAAACAGCCCTGGCAATTTTGTCAGACCAGCCCTCAGCGGGAAGGGGGGGCTTGCAAGTGTGAAGCACTGCTGCTTTTGTTACTGGGGGCCAATATTGCAGCACCTCTGCAAAACCGGCTTCCCAGTTACACAACTGGCCCACACCGCTGCAAAACTGGCCTCCACCCTTCCAGCCTCCCGGGAAACGCCCGATGCCTGGTATGGCCAGTTCAGCCTTGTGTGTTGTGGCAGTGGGTACACGTAAAGGTCCTACCATGGAGAGTGGGTTGGCATGGTGGCAGGGTTTGTAGTGGTGTCCGAAGTCAAGGGTGTAGAACTCGGCGATGGTGGGGGGGGGTGTTTGTGTGTGAGTATATATATATATATATATATATATATATATATATATATATATATCAACGCTCCGGTTCCCATAAGAAACACTGCACTCACGGGGCCCGTTTGAAAATGCTTTATTTACAAGGACGCGTTTCGGCGTTCTGCCTTCCTCTGCTTGTATTTCAAAACTGGCACATCCTGTCGTGATGGCTTTTAACAGGTGAGTTCAATCTCAATTGATATGGTACATGAACATCAAAAGAGGACTCGGACCCGGCGTCTTTTTCCGTGATGAATTCTGGGATTTAGAGTCCATGAAAGTTGGTAGGGTTTTTTATATATCGTGCATCTCATGCCTGTATGGCTCAATTGGGGTTGTAAATAAAGCCTCCCTGGGCATACCCTCCAAAGAATGTCACAATTGTTCTTTCATTGCGGCACAATGTTACCGTCCTCTTTTATGTGCCCTATCAATCGTCCCAGCCATACCTCCTATGTGCCGTGGAATGCATCTTCTCTGGGGACCCCTCGTCCAACCACCGGGTCACGCTGCACTTGGCGCGGGAGCAGGTCAAATGGCCATAACTTCCTCAGGCATGATTCCTGTCGACATCTGTCGGCGTCAGTGCACTGGCTTCCTGATGGCGGTGCAATTGCCAATTGTATCACAGCTCCAAAGGTCCACCTCGGCAATGTATGCACTCTTGTAGACGGGTGCAGTAGTATGGAGGTGGGTCCATACAAAATATCAAAGCTCCGGTTCCCATAAGAAACACTGCACTCACGGGGCCCGTTTGAAAATGCTTTATTTACAAGGACGCGTTTCGGCGTTCTGCCTTCCTCTGCTTGTATTTCAAAACCGGCACATCCTGTCGTGATGGCTTTTAACAGGTGAGTTCAATCTCAATTGATATGGCACATGAACATCAAAAGAGGACTCGGACCCGGCGTCTTTTTCCGTGATGAATTCTGGGATTTAGAGTCCATGAAAGTTGGTAGGGTGTTTATATATCGTGCATCTCATGCCTGTATGGCCCAAGTGCAGCGTGACCCGGTGGTTGGACGAGGGGTCCCCAGAGAAGATGCATTCCACGGCACATAGGAGGTATGGCTGGGACGATTGATAGGGCACATAAAAGAGGACGGTAACATTGTGCCGCAATGAAAGAACAATTGTGACATTCTTTGGAGGGTATGCCCAGGGAGGCTTTATTTACAACCCCAATTGAGCCATACAGGCATGAGATGCACGATATATAAAAACCCTACCAACTTTCATGGACTCTAAATCCCAGAATTGATCACGGAAAAGACGCCGGGTCCGAGTCCTCTTTGATGTTCATGTGCCATATCAATTGAGATTGAACTCACCTGTTAAAAGCCATCACGACAGGATGTGCCGGTTTTGAAATACAAGCAGAGGAAGGCAGAACGCCGAAACGCGTCCTTGTAAATAAAGCATTTTCAAACGGGCCCCGTGAGTGCAGTGTTTCTTATGGGAACCGGAGCGTTGATATTTTGTATGGACCCACCTCCATACTACTGCACCCGTCTACAAGAGTGCATACATTGCCGAGGTGGACCTTTGGAGCTGTGATACAATTGGCAATTGCACCGCCATCAGGAAGCTAGTGCACTGACGCTGACAGATGTCAACAGGAATCATGCCTGAGGAAGTTATGGCCATTTGACCTGCTCCCGCGCCAAGTGCAGCGTGACCCGGTGGTTGGACGAGGGGTCCCCAGAGAAGATGCATTCCACGGCACATAGGAGGTATGGCTGGGACGATTGATAGGGCACATAAAAGAGGACTGTAACATTGTGCCGCAATGAAAGAACAATTGTGACATTCTTTGGAGGGTATGCCCAGGAGGCTTTATTTACAACCCCAATTGAGCCATACAGGCATGAGATGCACGATATATAAAAACCCTACCAACTTTCATGGACTCTAAATCCCAGAATTCATCACGGAAAAAGACGCCGGGTCCGAGTCCTCTTTTGATGTTCATGTGCCATATCAATTGAGATTGAACTCACCTGTTAAAAGCCATCACGACAGGATGTGCCGGTTTTGAAATACAAGCAGAGGAAGGCAGAACGCCGAAACGCGTCCTTGTAAATAAAGCATTTTCAAACGGGCCCCGTGAGTGCAGTGTTTCTTATGGGAACCGGAGCGTTGATATTTTGTATGGACCCACCTCCATACTACTGCACCCGTCTACAAGAGTGCATACATTGCCGAGGTGGACCTTTGGAGCTGTGATACAATTGGCAATTGCACCGCCATCAGGAAGCCAGTGCACTGACGCCGACAGATGTCGACAGGAATCATGCCTGAGGAAGTTATGGCCATTTGACCTGCTCCCGCCCCAAGTGCAGCGTGACCCGGTGGTTGGACGAGTGGTCCCCAGAGAAGATGCATTCCACGGCACATAGGAGGTATGGCTGGGACGATTGATAGGGCACATAAAAGAGGACGGTAACATTGTGCCGCAATGAAAGAACAATTGTGACATTCTTTGGAGGGTATGCCCAGGGAGGCTTTATTTACAACCCCAATTGAGCCATACAGGCATGAGATGCACGATATATAAAAAACCCTACCAACTTTCATGGACTCTAAATCCCAGAATTCATCACGGAAAAAGACGCCGGGTCCGAGTCCTCTTTTGATGTTCATGTGCCATATCAATTGAGATTGAACTCACCTGTTAAAAGCCATCACGACAGGATGTGCCGGTTTTGAAATACAAGCAGAGGAAAGCAGAACGCCGAAACGCGTCCTTGTAAATAAAGCATTTTCAAACGGGCCCCGTGAGTGCAGTGTTTCTTATGGGAACCGGAGCGTTGATATTTTGTATGGACCCACCTCCATACTACTGCACCCGTCTACAAGAGTGCATACATTGCCGAGGTGGACCTTTGGAGCTGTGATACAATTGGCAATTGCACCGCCATCAGGAAGCCAGTGCACTGACGCCGACAGATGTCGACAGGAATCATGCCTGAGGAAGTTATGGCCATTTGACCTGCTCCCGTGCCAAGTGCAGCGTGACCCGGTTGTTGGACGAGGGGTCCCCAGAGAAGATGCATTCCACGGCACATAGGAGGTATGGCTGGGACGATTGATAGGGCACATAAAAGAGGACGGTAACATTGTGCCGCAATGAAAGAACAATTGTGACATTCTTTGGAGGGTATGCCCAGGGAGGCTTTATTTACAACCCCAATTGAGCCATACAGGCATGAGATGCACGATATATAAAAACCCTACCAACTTTCATGGACTCTAAATCCCAGAATTCATCACGGAAAAAGACGCCGGGTCCGAGTCCTCTTTTGATGTTCATGTGCCATATCAATTGAGATTGAACTCACCTGTTAAAAGCCATCACGACAGGATGTGCCGGTTTTGAAATACAAGCAGAGGAAGGCAGAACGCCGAAACGCGTCCTTGTAAATAAAGCATTTTCAAACGGGCCCCGTGAGTGCAGTGTTTCTTATGGGAACCGGAGCGTTGATATTTTGTATGGACCCACCTCCATACTACTGCACCCGTCTACAAGAGTGCATACATTGCCGAGGTGGACCTTTGGAGCTGTGATACAATTGGCAATTGCACCGCCATCAGGAAGCCAGTGCACTGACGCCGACAGATGTCGACAGGAATCATGCCTGAGGAAGTTATGGCCATTTGACCTGCTCCCGCACCAAGTGCAGCGTGACCCGGTGGTTGGACGAGGGGTCCCCAGAGAAGATGCATTCCACGGCACATAGGAGGTATGGCTGGGACGATTGATAGGGCACATAAAAGAGGACGGGAACATTGTGCCGCAATGAAAGAACAATTGTGACATTCTTTGGAGGGTATGCCCAGGGAGGCTTTATTTACAACCCTAATTGAGCCATACAGGCATGAGATGTACGATATATAAAAAACCCTACCAACTTTCATGGACTCTAAATCCCAGAATTCATCACGGAAAAAGACGCCGGGTCCGAGTCCTCTTTTGATGTTCATGTGCCATATCAATTGAGATTGAACTCACCTGTTAAAAGCCATCACGACAGGATGTGCCGGTTTTTTAATACAAGCAGAGGAAGGCAGAACGTCGAAACGCGTCCTTGTAAATAAAGCATTTTCAAACGGGCCCCGTGAGTGCAGTGTTTCTTATGGGAACCGGAGCGTTGATATTTTGTATGGACCCATCTCCATACTACTGCACCCGTCTACAAGAGTGCATACATTGCCGAGGTGGACCTTTGGAGCTGTGATATATATATATATATATATATATATATATATATATATATATATATATAAAGTCGATGTATTTATATAGCGCTTTGTAATTGTCAATGTATTTATATAGTGCTTACGATCACCGATGAGGCATTGAAGCGCTTTTTCAGTGAGTAGTACGCTATTCCGGAACCCAAGATTAGTAGTTAGCTGGTTAGTACAATATATTTTAAGTTTGTACTCTAGATTGCATGTGTGTTTAGTAGAGTTTGGAGTAGGAACAGAATGATAGGAATAGATTTGAAAAGGGGAGTTTGAAGTAGAGATCGAGCATTCGGAATGGATTTGAAAAGGGAAAGTATAACGTTTTTTGTAAGTAGTGGTTGTGTGTGCTTGTTAGTTGTGTGCCATTGCTAAAAAGGTGGGATGAAAGTTTTATAAGGATGTTTGGGAGTTCATAGTACTCTGGTTTGAGATGAAACATAGGAAGGAGGGATCGGAATGACGAAAGGTATTTTTTTTTAATAGCATAATGTAAATAATTTATACTTTTGGGACAGAAAAGTCCTCTGCATGGTTGGAGAAGTGTAGCCCTGCCCTGAGTGCCCAAATGTACTGCTGTCTAGATCCCTAATGCTGATGTTTTGTCATAGGTGAACATGGATCATGCGTGAGAGCCATGCCATAGGCCTGTCTTACAGATTACTGTATTGTTTGTCCAGGAGGGGTGCCCAAAGCACTACCCTCCTAGTGGTGGAAGACTACTGCCTTCACCAGGAGTTTAGCAGCATGAGCGCGGTGGTGTCAGCACACCCTGTAGTGATCCGTTGTTGTGGACAGGACCTTTTACCGTGTGTCACTGGAGTGCGGCCTACAGGCTCACTCTCTTTTTTTTTAAATTTCCGCTGCTGTGTACATAACTCACCCCTTGGCCTACATCAGGTAGATATAGAGTGCTGCGTAGCACAGGAGTAGTAACTGTGCTGGATGTATGTGTGCCTGGGAAGGGTACAGTTCAGGGTTAGAGCAGTACTAAGCAGTGCATGTGTGGTTAGTTGATGTACTGGTTGCATGTATGCCTGTGAGGAAACCATTAATGAGTGATGTGCAGTGCATGCGCAATGAAAGCATGTGCTGGGTGTATGTGTGCTTGCATAGTGAAGGGTGAAGTGTTGTGCAACACGCACATGGTGTGTGTGTGTGTGCGCTAGCAGCATGTGTGATTATAAATAGCACAACCTGGTTAAATATAGAAAAACGTCAGTGCTGAGCATTGAGCGCAGACTGAGTTTGTGTGCTAAATGCATGTGTACATGTAAGGGCACAATGCATGGAGGTAACAATGCATGGAGGTAACAGTGCTGGACAGTAAGTGTGCCTGCAGTGGTACATTACATGGAGGATCCTGGGTTCCATTTTAGGAAGCCCAGGCCTGCCTGGTGAAGATATGAGGAGGAGTGGAATCCTCCCAGACATATTTGTATCACTGCATTCCTGTGAGCTGGGTGGAACACACACGAGAGGTAAAAAGGAAGAGACTTCCTGTACACTTCTAAAAAGTACTGTTTGATTCAGTGATAGATCACAAGCAAGGGGCCAGGACACATCTCAGGAAAGGAGATAGGGCTGATAAGAGAGTCATAAAGAGTAGGGCTTGGGGTCTGGGATTATCCTTTCTGTCGGTGCTCATATCCCTGTGGCTGACATCCAGGTGTGTACTCTTGTCACTGCCTTGAATTGTGTTGTGGGACAATCAGCTTCAGAGTTTTGCCTGCTGTGATAGACAGTCTTTCATGAGGAACAAAGAAAAAGAGAAGTGTCCACTTCAAAAGAAGCAGAACTCCAACATAAAATGTCGAAGACTCAGACCTTAAATTACATTTTGGTGTCAGGAAATGGACTATATGAAAGGGAGGTTGAGACCCCAAAATCTGTTATCTGTCAAGCAGCCAGACAGGCAATGTGAGAAGGGGAAGCTCTGCAAGACTTCTGCCTGTGTCCAGGACTGGGGACAAGGCCCTGCCAGTCTCCCTGCTGCCTGAGGGGACATCACCCAGGACACCAAGATCACCTACCCTGAGCACCAGTGTGCCCTGTGAGGAAGAAGAGAGCGTTGGAGAGAGCGAGGTCCAGTGGGGAACCCTGCGCAAAAGGATTCCTTGATCATGGCATGAGGCTGTGCACCGGTCTTTGCTCCTGTGCAGTGTCGGCTCTGTGACCCCCGTATGCCAGGAGAGTGCTTCCAGAAACAGAGCTGTGAGTTAAGCGCCATGCGGACTGGACAAACCCTAACGTGCTGACCCCGTATGCCAAAGGGGGCCACCGGTAAAGTTGTTACTTCCAGAAGCGCCAAGACTTGTAACCATCTTGGTGTGGGCACCTGCACTGAGATAGTCTACCCTCGTACTGTCAAGTATTGTGGCAACCTTGTATGCCAGTAGGGGCTACCGATACCATCATTGCCGAGGGATGTGGGTTGCTGCCCGAAGGAGACTGAAGCTTCATTTGGCGGGTTGGACGGTGCACCCTCAATGGACTCCAGTCAGGAGCTGAAGGAAGGGTTGCCGCCCACCTCTTGCTGGGTAAAGACAACTTACTGTGTCTTCGTGAACTAAGAGTTGATCCTACAACTGAGAAGCACTCTGGGAGCGTCGCTCAGGAGCGGCAACCTGTGCCATTGGGCGCTGCTGCGTGGGCCTCCAGCAGCCTAACTTCTCTGAGCAGAGCCAAACTTGCGGGTGGGCGTGCTGAGGGCACCCATTCTACTGCTGAACTCTTTTGGGAAGCGAGAGCAGGTAAGATGTGAATTGTGCCAGTTTGGCCCCAGGGAACTCGTCAAGGGGGAACTCTTGAGTACGGCCCAATAGTGAGCATTTTCTGGATGCAGCAACCAGTGAATGAGGAATTATCCGGAACACATAACACAAAGGAGGGTGGGACAAGGATTTGCCTAACAACAACCTGAGCTCCGACTTCAAGCGAGGTTGTGTTATTGCTTCTGAATGTCGTATACCTTTACATGTGTAGTGTTAAAAATGAAATACTTCTTCTACAGCTACCAATGAGAGTCAAGTGCAGAAGGGCTACTTGGCCTAGTTGTTTGTGTCTCATAGTAGGGAGGGCCTCGGGACTTCGGGAGTAAAAGGCCTCAACTACCACGGTTGGGCCCAGTAGCCCCTGTGTGCCCATTGATCCTCTGAAAGGGGTTGTGATATATATATATATATATATATATATACACACACACACATAAATTATGCTTGGTAAAGTTATTTGCGTGACTAAATCCCTCTATATTAATTCCCACATTTACATTGAAGCAGCTATATTTACATTGTCTGCTGACCACATTTATCTTGTGGTACATTTTTAACGGGCATAGCCCTCTATATATGCACCTATAAATGTAGATAGAAGAAGCAATTTTGACATGATCTGAAATACACATGTATCTTGTGGTGTCATATATAGATTTTCCCTTATATATATATGTATCTGCTTATAAGAGGAGGCATAGTTCAAAGTACAATGAGGTGTGCTTGTATAACGACAGCTCTTTTCGATACTGTAAGAAATATAGGTTGTCGTGTCTGAGCATACTGTTGTGGTATATTCTTGATTTGTGAGTATAGTCATCATGTGGGAAAGAGCTAGCTCTTGACTAATCTTCGGAAGTGGAGATGGTGGTTTGTGGATCTTAAGTTTGTGGGTAGGGAAGTCCATAGTTTGGCTGCTTGAACAGTAAAAGATGTTAAACCCATGGATTTTTTTCTTGTATGTACGAATTATGAGGCAGAGCCATTCTTTAGCGCAAGTTCCTTTGTTGTATGTATACATTGATTTTCCTCCTGATGAAGACTAGTACTTACCATATATTGCTTTGTGTGTGATACAAAGCTGCTTGAAGGAGGATTTTCTGGCAACTGGTAACCAGCGTAGCGCCCTCAGAGCAGGGGAGATGTGTGCTAGTGATTTTACATGTAGGTGCAGCAGTGTTCTGAATTCTTTGTAGTCTTCTCATAGAGAACAAAGTTGAGCCATTACACAGACCATTAGCATAGTCCAGTTTTAATAGGACAAGAGACATGTTAGCTTGAACCCTGTGTGGGAATCTTAGGTGTGGGAAGATGCATTGCAGTGTTTTCATTATGAGAAAGCTTGATTTGCCTACTTTATCCACTTGAGCATTCACTGGCAGTTTGGCGTCCATGGTAATTCCATGGTTCTTTACCTCTTTATATATTTTATAAGGTGGTCCTAGATAATCATGCTAGGCACAGAGAGGGTCGTAGGTCATCCAGTCGCCACAGTGAGTATATCTTTTTAGAGGCATTCAATTTGAGGTGGCTTCATGTTATCCATTGGTATACGGCCTGGAAGCAATCAAAGAGTTTTGATGTTTTAATGTCCTTTGGGCTTTCCAATTTCAGAAGTATCTGCGTAGCTATAGCAGGTAATGTTAAATCCATTGATCAGATCTGCTAACAATTTCATGTAGATGTTGAAAAGCATGGGTGAGATAATTGAGTCTTGAAAGTCTCCTGTTTTAAACTTTAGAAAGATTGGTGGGGTATGTCTAATATTTGTTCTGTTGTGTAGGTAGGATGTGATTCAAATGAAAGCTAAGCCCTCTATTCTAGCTTCTTTAAGTCTTTGGATGAGTGTATAATGATTCACTGTGCCAAAGGCCGCTGAAAAGGTCCAAGAGAAGAAGTGCAGCAACTCCGTTCTGGTCCACTGTGATTTTAAGGCCACCTCAGATAGAGATTAGAGCCCATACAGAGCCTCTTCCAGGACGAAATCCAGTTTGCAAGTCAGAAAGTACGAGATTGTCTTCAATAAATTCTGACATCTAGGCGAATGCTGCTCTTTCTTTAAGTTTGCCTAGTGATGGTCTGTTTACTATGCGTCGGTTGTTGTTGAGGTCTTGATGGTCCAGGTCATGGGTTGCTTTTTGTTTTTAAAGGGTATATATATATATTCTCCCTGTCTTATTTATTTTTCAGGTTGAGCTAGTATTTTACTGGTATATTTAGAGTTATGACATTTTACTCACATCATTACATT
>CAWUFW010005735.1:1008253-1050753 GCA_963921515.1 Calotriton arnoldi
GCAACAACCCTCTTTAGAAAATCTACTGCTGGCAATGCTATATTGCATGCTACGAGTTCACATCCACAACACCTCATACATAGCATCCCCTATGGGGAAATGCTTAGGATTCAGAGAATATGTAGTGAGGATTTGGATGCTCAAGAAAAGCAACGGGAATGTAAAAACAGATTTCTAAAGAGGGGATACAAGGAACAAGCAATAGAGGCTGCAATGTTAAAATCAAGAAGTAAAGCAAGGCAGGATCTGATTAAACACCGAGTGAAGTCTAGTCATGCATCTTATAATGTATCAGACAATACAACGAGACTCATACTGGGGTACTCCAGACAGGAGGGTCAGATCAGATCCATCATACGCCGTAATTGGCACACGGTATTAGCTGATCCAGTTATTGGGAGTTCTTTACCTAAACAACCTGCTATTACCTTTCGTAGGGCACCCACGATGGGTAATGCTCTGGTAAAGAACAACCCGGAGGACATTGAGCCTAGTTTATGGCTCAAGCAAAGGAAAGGTTTTTTTAAATGTCCTTCGTGTAAGGCGTGTCAATACCAAAACATACCAGACACCTTTTAGTGATAGGGTCTATTCAATTAATAAATACCTGTCGTGCAAAACTGAATTTGCAGTCTATGCCTTGCAATGTAGTTGCAATTTGCTCTATATTGGGAGTACAAAATTGGCTGTTCATAAGAGGATCTTACAGCATACTCGGGCGATAGTGAACTGTGACCCGAGTTACCCGGTAGCCAGGCATTTTAAAGAGGAACATAACAGCAGCCTTAAGCATTTTAAGTACTTTGTATTGGATTCTATACCATTTTCTAAACGGGGTGGGAATAGGGAATCTAAGCTTAGGCGCCTTGAGACAAGGTATATTCTGGAACTCGACACTAAGCAGCCAAATGGTTTAAATACGAGTGAAGACTTATACACCTATCTTTAAAATTCCAATTTTATCTTTTTGAAAGAGCTCCCAGTTGAATATGAGATTGCTGTGTACATTTTGGCTTTAAACTAGGTTGAGTTATTTATCTATGTATGACTATATATATAAAAAAAACTCTCTGTATATGTTAGTTGTTTATGTAATATTGAGTGTCTGCAGGAAATTAGTTTTTTACAATATCTTGTGTGAATATTTTTATATATCTATTTATATATATATATATTTACATATTTATTGTATTTATTAAGGTTGGAAAATCCCCCTTTTTTAAACTTTTCTAGTGGAGATTTTTAAGGTTGAAATGTATTTTATATCTAGGATATGTAAAGACATTTGTGGAAATCAACCTTGTTGCTCTTGTTTGGTTATACTCTATCTTTTTTTCTGTGTATGTCGTTATTTAACTATATTATTTTATATGGTACAATGTCGTTTGGCAGCTAGTTTAAAATTTGCCCATTGGGGATTATTAACACCTTCATTCTGCACTATATTTGCACAAATTTGTTAGTTTAGTATGTAGGACTTGATATTTTAAGATTTCTCTTTTAGGTGGGATATAGGCTGTATTATCTTTTTTAACCTTTGGTATCCATTTTTAGAAGTTAACTATGCGCAATGATTTGTATTTGTATTTTACAAAAATATATATTCTCCCCGTCTTATTTATTTTTTAAGTTGAGCTAGTATTTTACTGGTATATTTAGAGTTATGACATTTTACTCACATCATTACATTTTATAACTGTATTTAAACGGAGACATTGTATTACATAGTATCTTTACTATGTCTATATGGATTGCCATTGGTCACTTGCACTTTAAAAATGCACCTATTCTTTTTGAACGCTGTCATGTGATCAAGGCCGCTTGTACGGCCGAAACGCGTAATGGCAACATGGTGATGGCTGGTTGAAAATAAAAAGCAACTTGCACTGAATTGGGTCTGCTCTTGCCGTTCTGTTCATTGAGTACTGGGCTTGTTTGCAGCTATATATATATATATATATATATATATATATATATATATATACACATATATATATATATATATATGTCTTTTTAAAGTCTTCTGGGAAACACCTGTCATTAAGGAGTTGTTGAGGAGTGTTTCTCCTGGAATGGGAGCCAAATTTGATAGTAGGATGTGTTTGAATATTTGAGGTGGACATGGGTCAGAGGGGCAGCTGGCAGGTTTGCGTGCTTGCTTCGACAAGATCCAGAAATTCTGTTGGTGATAGTTCTTTGAAGGAGCGTAATTGCTGTGTTTGCTTTTGGATGGAGGGTATTGTTGGAAACGCGTTGGGCTGTTGTTTATTTGCTGTTTATATAAGTAATCAACATATTTGCTTTAGATGTGTAATGGGTAGCTAGTTTATCACAGAAATCTTGAGAAATTGGATTTGTAACTTTTGTGCATTTTAGCATACATCAGACTTTGCATTGTGGATTTGGTTTGAATAATATAGTGTTTTTTTGATTGTTGGCTTCTATATTCTGTTCTGTAGCCAATCTTGCCTTCATGCTTGTTTGTTTTGAGCCAGTTGAGTTGACGCTTAGCTTTTCTTGTTTATCTTTTTCATTTCTGCATTCATAGAATGGGAGTGGTTTCTTTTGTTATGCTTAGATGTCTTCAGAGGAATTAAGAGATCAAAAGCTCTCATGAGACATCCTTAAAGTATTTGTACAGAATTTATTGTGGTCAGATATGTGTTGGAAGTAAGCAGATTTTCTAGTTCCTCCAAATACAGCTTGTTCCATGGTCGGTAAGTGGTTGAGGATAGGATGGTTTTAGTTGTGGTGGGGTTTGGTGTCTTGTGTTGGAAGGCAGCGAGGAAGTGGTATGATCACTTGACAGTAGTAATTCTTTGGAGTCTGACTAGGTTTGGGTTGGCAGAAATGATATTTAATGTGTGTCCAGCGAAGTGTGTGAGGTTAAGAATAAGTTGCTGTAGGTTGTGTGTGTCTAGGCCAATGAGGATGGTTCGGGGAGGGGTGGTGGAATATTAGGTTTCTCAAATCATATGTTGAGGTCACCAAGGATGCAAAGGTTTGAGTATGAAGGTTAAAGATTGTGTCTGGAAATGTTGCTTTACTAAGTGGTAGTCTGTAGAGAAGGAGAAAGTAACATGAAAATGTTGGTGTAGGGTTGCAGCGGACATGGAGAGTCTCACAACCTTGTAAAGAAACATCCTCAGCTTTGAGGAGATTTTTTTATATGATGGCTAAGCCACCTTCTCTTTTGCTTATGCGATATTGTGTAAGTTTTATATCCTGGTGGAACAGCTTCTAGCAATTCCAATGCCATGAAGTCTCCCAACCATGATTCTGTAATGAAAAGTAAGTCTGGCTGTGTATCTATTAGTAGGTTGAATATGTGGTACTTGTTTTTTGACACAGAACAAGCATTTATCAGTAGGCAGTGTATTGAATCTATTTTGGAGGTGGAGAGAGTTTGTAGTTGGTGTTAACCAGAAACACTTCCTTTCTCCCCCAACAGTTACCATTATCTTCTTCCAAAAGGCTTAGAAGACATCTAAAGTCATTACTTGCTTCACAGCCCTCGCACTGCTCTTGGGCAATAGCAATATGGTGGAAATCAGCTGTTCCTCCCTTGGCCGCATGATGGCACAATGAGGTGCTCAAATGGGTGCAGGCAGAGAGCATGACACTCCGTCGTTAGAGTATCGTGGACTGAGAAAATTCCCCCTTGGGAACCATTGGCACCTGATCCTTTGTGACTTAGTACCTCAGCCTACAGAGGGATCCCAGCTCCCATAGTCCCTAGCATAGCGACCCATATCTGATGCAGGAGTCCCAGTACTTCCCTCTCCCTCCGATACTCAGGGTCTCTTTGTTTCTCCCTCCCACTGAGGCTCATGGTCTGATCCCTCTCCTGCCCCGCAACGTTCCCTTAGTTCAGAGGATTTTGATCTTCAATGTTCCCACCCTCGCTATTCTACTTATGACTGACTCTAGGTGAGATTTGGGGGGGAGGGGAAGGTTCTCCTTTAATTTCTTTGTTGTTAGTGCTTACGAGCTAAAACAGGGGTCTCCAACCTTTTCTGCAATAAGAGCTACTTATGTTCAATGAAACTCCTCCTGCGCTGTTAATATTATGAGTGTTTCAACAGTGACCACATCAGACATGATTACATGGTGGCAACCATATGCAAGATTAGCATCAATGATCATCTTGGTGCAGGTTTACCAGCAGAAATGTAAAAAGGCTTTGTCAATTTGGAATGCCTCTAGTAGGTAATACAAAACACCACAGCTGCAAGTTGCACCAAGGTATAAATATTGGTAATAAATATCCCCAATGCTACATGATTCATTACTCAACTATCAGCTTCAAATAGATTTTGCCAATTCAACCATATTTTTCCAACATACGTACTTTTCAAATTTGGTATACATATATTAATTCAACCAAGAAAAAGCTTCTAACTTAGTAGGCTGGGCTTTACACAGGAGAGCTACCAGTAGCTCACGAGCTACTCGTTGGAGAAGCCTGATCTAAAAGTACACTGCTACATGAATACTCGGCCATCATGCATAAGACTGATTTTGCACATTATCCTGTTCTAATTATTCACAGCTCTCTGCATGTATACTACTGTAATGTGCTCTGGTTGGTATGTGTCAATACATTTTTTTTTTTTTTTAAAGGCTTAGAAGACATCTTCTTAGGTCTGGTTGGGTGGGTAGTGGTGAGCTTGTTTGAAATGTATGGGTTGGGTTGTGGAGCTGTGTGTGAATGGTGCATTTGTTTTGGGATACATAAGGGGATGAGAGGTTCTGAAGAGTGTTGTGGAGTTGCTTTCTTTTGCGTACGGTGAAGGTGTGGAGGGAGGGTGGTATTGGTGGAGCATGAATGTCATGTTGAATGGCTCTGAATTGAGCAATGAATGCCAGACACGTGGGTGGGTATTGTTGTGCGTTTGTGGTAGAGCGATTGGTGTATTTGCTGCATGGAAACATTAGTGACCAGTGGGAGTGTGGTTCTTTAGCAAGACATCCAAAGGTCCACAAACACGAACCTTTGCTACTCACCCGCTTACACAGGTAAGACTCTGGAGAGTTAAAATGACTCGGGACCACAAATTATTTTCCATGTTTAAGCACTTGTTAACTCGTGTGCTAATTAGATGCAGGCACTGGGTAAAAATCGCACCATTGACACCATTTTGCTGATGCTATCCTAGCAGGCTCACACTTTATCGATTATGATAACCCTGGCACATTGGCATCTCTGACACTTATTAATATTCTTCAAATCATACAGTTAGGATGGACGCTTATATTCATACGTGTAGTCGGGAATATACCCAATCTTAAGCAGCATCATTGAATACCCAGGACCGAATTTCTTTGAACATTTTCTGCCCTGTGCACTGCAGGTCAACAGGTTTTCTTTAGTCATGTCAAGCATATTGCTCCTAGAGCAGTGTGCTCCCTCCAAACAACCTCTTTGAAGGGTTGTTGCTTTAGTAATGTCAGGGTTGCAGGTTGATCCTGGGAGAACTTATTTCAATAGAAAAATAACGTTTGAAATATGTTTGGTTCAGTTACAATAACCAGGCCACACTAGACCTCATTCTGAAGGTTCATGTTTAAATGCTGTGCACAAGCGTTTGTTTTCATGTAGTTTTCCATAAATCATTGAATATTCAGTACCAGCCTCGACTTGTCTTTGTTCATGACGTAACATTTTTATTCAAATTCCTCAGCTGATGTGCTTTTGCAACTTTACAAGATTATGTGCCGAGATCTTTGTTGCTATGTTGCTGTTATGAATTGGCAGAAAAAGTCCATTGCGTAAAGTTGCATTCCTTGTATATTCTCCTCTGCGCACAACGCTAAAGTCCAATTAAAATAATTTCCTAGTAGGTGTTTTGGAAATGAGCAACCTTATTGTTTAAAGCGTAACATTTTAGTGCTGCCTTTAAAAAAACAACAAAAAAAACATGCCATTAAACTGTGTGCTGTCTTTGTAACATCATTATTACACAGAAATTTATATTGCGCACAGCTAACCCGAGGGGTCTCCCAGCACAGGGAAAGAGGTAGCAGATGGGAGCCGTGGCAGGCAGCTAAAAAAAGCCATGTCTTCAGATTCTTACATGGCAGCTAAAAAAAAAAAAAGCCATGTCTTCAGATTCTTACGAAAGGTAAGCAGGGAGTGACAGTTCCTAAGAGAAACCGGGAGAGAATTCCAGAGTTTCGGGCCCAGGTAGGCAAAGAGCGACCCTTCATGCCAGCACAACGAAACCCGGGCGTTGCGACCAGTGAGAGGTTGGATGATCTCAACTGTCGGGTAGGCACATAGGGTGTCACTAAACCTTGAATGTATAAGGTGGCCAAACCATGTCGGGCCCTGAACATATAGCACAAAACCTTAAATTCAATACGCTTATCAACCTTAAGCCAGTGCAGTTCGTGAAGCTGAGGAAAAGCTGAAGCATGTCTAGGCAGCCGTAAGAGAAGGCGAGCTGCCGCATTCTGAATGATCTGCAAACAATGGATCAAAGATTTGTCAGCGCCCAAGTACAGTACATTGCCGTAATCCAATCTGGATATCACCAGAGCTTGAATCACTGTTCTCTGGGCGGCCTGAGAAAGTAGCCAAAGGATCTTCTTGAGCTTCATAAAAGATGTGCTACTTGAGGAGAAGTTGGATCCTTCTTTTAGGTCACCCTGCTTTTATACCAGAGAGGGCTAGATGCTAGAACTCATGGCTTGTTATTATTAATTTGCCACTGTGCTGTGGCTACTTAATTTCATAAAGCACATTGCATTATTGCATCTATAAATGAATTTGGCTTCTGATTCTAACATTTTGCTTCCCGCAATGATTGATTTGCCATTTGAATACATATGTAAACTGAGAACTGGAAAAAGTCTAATTGTGCAGATTTTTCAGTTATGGTTTTGGCTTATTAGTTAAGCTCGGGATTCTCCCTTTCCCCTTAATTGATCCTTGTTAATGTTATTGGAGAGGCAGCGTCAACAATCTTTTTAAGTGCTGATCAACACGCATTTACTTTAAGAAACTCAGAACTCTTGCACTTAATCAAACTGCCTAGCAGAGCCGCATGTTCTCTCTATAGTTTTCTCCCTTCCTAGTGCCAACATAACCTGTGCGTGAACAATCTGTGTACAAACCCTAGCAGAAGTGAAATTACTGGATGAAGGCTGCATCTTTACCAGGCAATGCATCAAGAGAATGGAGCTTAAAGTAAGCTTGAAGTGTGGCTCGGCCTGACAAGGTAATGTAAAATGTCCTAAAGAGCGAAACATATATGTCAGAAGTGGTCATGCTTACAGTGAAAAATGTTATTGCTTGAATTGTACTGGACTACTGAAAAATAATCTTGAACCATAAAGGAAATCTAAATAAAATGCATCTGGATGATATGCATGGAGCAGACCAGGGAGGAGGTGTTGCTCAGTCCCAGTATTTGAGACGTGCCCCCTTCTCTTTTGGAATATTCTGCCAGACAGACCATTTCGTGAATGGGTAGCAGTGGGCCTCTCAATGAGGCTAGTTCACCTCTCACCATTACCAAAAGGTGAGAACTACACTAGCCTTTTACAAAGTGGTGTGTTCCTCCTTCCTGACGTTAAGCTTGGAAAATGTGAGTGAATTGTGGTGAATCCCAGAGCAGGAAAGGCTGTTTCTAAGTCAAGACATGCTTTTTGTGGAAGAACTAATGCTGCAGGAAATGTTTTAGACAATTTCATGGAAGAAACCATGGAAAGGCACCTCCCCCTGCAACAAAAAGGGAAAGTGAAATAAGGCACCGATGAAAAAAAGCAAGCACCAGGGGAAGCCTTCCACTGCATTCTGGTAACAGTCAGAAACAAGCCAATAGGTCTCGCCTGCGTGACAAGAGCCATTGACTATGTTTATGTTTAACCATTTTACAGCAGCACAGCTGCCGTCCATGAAGCATGGCTGACAGTGGGGGGGGAAAAAGGCAAGGACGCAGTCGCTAGCCGCGTCTGAGCACTTTTTATTAATTGGTGGCAGGAAGGGGGCAACACGGAGGGCAGGGAAGGCTACACTGACACCAGAAGGTTTGGGAAAAATGCACTATGACGCAGCCAGCGGTATTCACTCATAGCATTTGTTATGGCAGGTGGGGGGCAAGCAGCAACACTGAGGGAGGGCAGGAGGGTGGGGCTATCAACACGGATGAGGGGGGTAGAGGGTTATCAAAATGCATAAGGGCAGGAGAGGGCAATCAATATGGATGAGGGAGGAAAGAACACGGAAGTGGGAGAAGTATATTTGGGATCCAGCCGAAAGAGAGAGAGACTGGTAGTGTGCTTAGACAGAAAGAAAAAAGTAGACCCTAAAACAATGAACAGTGGAAGGACACAAGTACAGCGGCGGCTCCTCCGCTAAGGCGGAGGAGTGTTACCCCACTCCTGGCACACTGCTGGTTGGGGGATGAAGTCCCCTTGCCGCCTGAGGGCCTCAGGACTAAAGTGGACTTCTTCCCCCAACCAGTGGTGCGCCAGGAGGCGCATTTGCAGAGTGGTGGAGAAAGGGGGCGTGGCCTCAAACAAACTTTTAGCAATACAGCTGTGTGGGACTTACTGGAGGTAACAGGAGGGGTAGTTAGCCCCCAAGGACCCTCTGGATCCGAGGGGACGTCATCCCCCATCCATCAGTGAGCCAGGAGGTGCGTTTGCAGAGTGGTGGAGAAGGGGGCATGGTCTCCGAAGACCTCGAAGAAATCGCATTGTGTGGGACTTACTAGAGGTAACAGGAGGAGTTGTTGGCCCCCAAGGACATCCTTATGGGCCAACTACTCCTCCTGTTACCTTCAGTAAGTCCCACACTGCAGGATTGCTGAGGTCTTCATGGCCACACCCCCTTTCTCTGCTACGCTGCAAACATGCCTCCTGGCCCACTACTAGTTGGGGGATGAAGTCCTCTTGAATGCTGAGGGACATTGGGGCCAAGAAGCCCTCCTGATACTTCCAGTAAGTCCTACACAGCGGGATTGCTGAGGGCTGCTCAGCGGCCCGCCCCCTTTCTCCACCACTCTGCAAACACCATTACTTCTTAAACAACCATAAAAATTCAATGAAAAAAACCAAAGGTTACAGGTACATTATAGTCAGGCTCAGGTTTCACTTGTACAAAACCAGTGAAATTCAGCAGTTATAGTTAGCTGAGCTAACTATAACTCGCGCCCCATAATGCACTGCTTATGAGCTCACATATTACATCACTCATGACATGGTCAGTGAGATCACTGATGACATCTCAAATGACATCACTCATGACATCATCCACAAAATCACTAAGTCACCCACTTACACCCTCATAGAACCTTCATACACCCACTCCCACACAACCATTCACAGACCCATACCAGTACTTACACACCCACTCACTGATTCATAGATCTACACACACACCTACTCACTCACCCATAGTCAATCACACTGCCATTTACTTACCCAGTTACACACACACACACACACACACTTACTCCTACAGATACTAACACACTCACTCACCCATACCATCACTGACACAAGCACACTCACCCATACAGCCACTCTCACATTCACTCACTCACCAATACAGTCACTCATATACCCCATCACTCACCTATTATTGCCTTTCACATACCCAGTTACTCACCCATATACCACTGACACCTCTACTCACCCATATACCACTGACACATCCACTCACCCACACAGCCATACACACTCACTCACCCATACCATCACTGACACAAGCACACTCACCCATACAGCCACTCTCACATTCACTCACTCACCAATACAGTCACTCATATACCCCATCACTCACCTATTATTGCCTTTCACATACCCAGTTACTCACCCATATACCACTGACACCTCTACTCACCCATATACCACTGACACATCCACTCACCCACACAGCCATACACACTCACTCACTCATACAGTCCCTCACACACACACTCACTAACCCATACAGCCACTGACTCACTCATCCATACAGGCAGTCACACACCCCCTCACCCACCCAGACACCCATACAGGTACTCAGACAACCAATCAATCACCCGTACAGTCACTCATGTACACACCTATACAGCCACTTAGACACTGACAGACTGATACAAACATTCACACAACCAGTCACTCACCCATACATTCACTGAGACACCTAATCACTCACTTATACAGTCATGCACCCACTGAATCATCCGTACAGGAACTCATAGACCCACTGATTCACAAATACACCTTGGTGTATATATAACACTCAAACCTTTTAAAAACACTCACAGTCTTAGGATGATGTCATCAGCGATGTCATTTGAGATGTCACTGACCATGTCATGAGTGATGTAATATTTGAGGCCATAAGCAGGGCATTGCGGGGGCGCGAGTTACAGTTAGCTCGGATAACTATAACTGCTGATTTTCACTGGTTTTGTACGAGTGAAACCTGAATCTAACTAGAACGTCCCTGTAACCTTTGGTTTTTCAGTGTATAGTTTGGACAAAGAAGACTTCCCTTTTTTTTTTTTTTTTATCTTTATTTACTTAAGACTTCCTTTTACCATTCTATTGAGACATGACTAGAGCTGCCTCGGTTGGTGTTTGAGTCAGAACTGCTCCAGCTGTTGTTCAATATGGTTATGATCAATTTCAGACAGGAGCTAAAGACGCAAGTATCGAATAGGATCTACAACACTGAACTTGCATTTCAATTTTTCCAACTACACAGCTCAAAATGTACATGGTCTGTAATCCAGATGTTACAGGATGCTGCACTCCCTATGGGATTCTACACTTCTGAGCAGGTCGTGGAAGTTCATGTATTCTTTTCCTGAGCTCAGTCATCCGTACTTTCAGGCATAGCCATCCTTGCTGTGTAACTGTTTGCATGTATGTCCCCTCCAAGACTAATTTTGTGCAGTTCCTCTTTACAAAAGCCCTCAATTTCCGCATCAGATGAACAATAGGTAGTGATTGCATTTCTAAAATTAGCTATGAGCACACTCATAACTCTTGGTGAAAATCCCTGTTTTTTTTTCCCCTTTGGTAGGGTTAGTTCTTATTATCTAAAACGACACTGCAGCATGAACACTAAGACCCCATGCATAAGAAAGTGATTTTGAATGCTGTCCTGTTCAGCCACACTCTGCCTCATTAGTACACCTGACTACACTTGTATCTGTGCATGTATGTTGTTATAATATGCTCTAGCTTGTACATGTAAATAAAAAATGTTTAAAAGAAAAAAAACTATGATCACACCCTCAGCCTCTTTCTTGCTATAGTTTCAAACTCCCAGCCCATTAAAAACTTCTTATTCACGGCTAAGATACTATATATATGTTTGTCCTGTTTACTGTTATAAGGCTATTATCTGAAACTATTTTACTTACATGTATGTGTCGCTTACTTACATGTATGTGTCGCTTACTGTATTTTTTCTGAAAAGTGGGATCATGAGAAAAGGATACTGCATTGCTACTACATTAGAATGCTTTTTAGTAATGATGCTTAGAACAATGGAATACAAATGTTTATAAAAACAAAAATAGGAGCACACCATCAGCCTCTTTCTTGCCATAGCTTCAAACTCCCAGTCCATTAAAATTCTTATTCGCGGCTAAGATACTATATATATATATATTTGTCCTGTTTACTGTTATAAGGCCATTATCTGAAACTATTTTACTTACATGTATGTGTCGCTTACTTACATGTATGTGTCGCTTACTGTATTTTTTCTGAAAAGTGGGCTTGAGAAAAGGATATTGCATTGCTACTACATTAGAATGCTTTTTAGTAATGATGCTTAGGACTATGGAATATAAAAAGCATCTAAGGATACCCAGTTAGATGAGTTTCTTTTCCTCCCTCAAAATCCAACGATTACAGAAAATCACACGGGCTGAAGCTTAGGTGAAAGGTTGGACAATGCCTCCCAAATGGTCAGTCCTTGTATGAGGATTTTAAACAAAAAAAATATATAATTTGACAATATTCTTCCACGTCATATTTCCCAACTTTAATATTCAAATTACGCCTCACTTGCAAAATCACTCCAAGGGTACCACCTACTTCAGCACTGAACACATCCAAACATGTTTTATGCATCACTTTGTTTTTGTTCTTCACCCCAGTATTTTAGTACCACAGATAGCATGCATTTTTCTTACTTCCTCCTACTCACCTTTTTCCTCAATGACATTTTATTTATTTTCAAATCACAAAAATTCCAACATTGAGATTGCTAAAGAATAGCAGTATAGTAGGCTAAAACATTTGCAGCCCTCAGTTATAGAATCCCTACACGTCTAAAGACCTCCGCACTTCCTTGGGTAGGTAAACAAAACAACTTAATTGCCAAGTGTCCCTTCAACCATTATTAAATTACCACATCAACTTCCGCCTTCTAGTTAAAAGTTGTAACGTCAACCCCCCTTGTGTTAATTGATAAGTCTGCAAGAACTCAGACATTAATGACAACCTTTTATAAAACAATTGTCCATCAAGTAATGTACCAAGGTGTGCCATAAACTGTCATATTTGTGTCCCATTTCCTTAAGTACCCTTGTACTGCTGGAGTGACCATTGATGTCCATTTTAGTGTCGGTAGTTGTTTCGCTGCCAGAAAACTTATTGGTTATATTCCCTAAACTCATTCCTTCGATATCTTACGGCTCTGAATTGCTTAAAGGGAAAGACGCAGCAAACTTAAACAGCTTACAATCGAGCCTTCTAAAAAAAAAAAAAAAACTCTTTGCCATTCCACAGTACATCTCGCAAGCCAAATCAGATTGGAGTTTGGCTTGCATCACCATGGCCCATCCAGGCAGGAGGCCCTAGTGAAATTCTGCTGGAGGACGATGGCAGCTGAAGCCAATTCTCTTGCACATCAGTGTTGGCTGGAAATAGAAAGGCAGGTCCACGCAAAGAAATCCGTGTTTCCGACACTACAGTAGTCACTTGCAGCTTTGCCACTAGAAGGAGCTTGGCATACCCCATGGAATATGCTGCTTTTAAACGAATTACCAATAAAGCAGCCAAGCTCCCATCATTCATCACAGACAAGGCTACTTAAGCTCCTAAACGGCATGCATGGGTTGGCCATGCAATCATATGCAGCTTGGGGTCCGCAGTCATGCCTGTCTTCCCATTTCTCCGAGGCCAACAAACATGATCTAATGCTAATTGTCTCAGTGTCTTTTCATCAAAGGACCTAGCGCCCTCCTGGAAGCAGTCTTGGACCACCACAGAGTGCCGTCTTTGTGGTTACAACGAAACGTTGCTTCATCTATTGTGCGTTTGCCCAGCTTTATTAACACTCAGACAAACATTTCTACAGCCATTTTTAAGAACCTTGCAAATCAGAACATGCCGTCCAGCTGTAAGCACCTTACCGGGAGGGGACTCGGTGCAAATAGCATGTAAGACGGTGAGTTTCTTGAACCTGCTACCAAGGAACTGGTAAAGTCCGGCACTTGACTCGCCTTGCCTGTGGTGTTGGCATTAGGGCCTAATACAAAGCATAGTAATAAACACGAGTGGCCACTGGTACCATGGTGGCCAGACCACCTGAACCACGCCCAGAACCCCGGGCTCTTTATTAATTCCCTCACGTACGACTAGCGCACGCCAGCTCTAACCATCGGCACCACGCACATGGGGGTCGCGGCCGCTTCCCCCTGTGCATTTACAATTAGTGGGCTCGTCCTGAACTTTGTCAACAATACATCGCCCTCGTCCATGCTTTTTATTTATTTAATGCAGTTTTATATAGCGCAAACTTTACCCAAAGGATCAGAGCGCTTTACAAAAGAATCAGGTAAGTTACAAAAGGTACACAAGATAGGCTGAACACGCTAACAAGTTACATATATAAAGTTTACAGGTACATAAGATAGGCTGAACACGCTAAAAAGTTACATATATGCAGTTACAATGCTAACAAGCTGCATATTTATATTGTAAAAAATATATAAAAGGTGTCAGCGTTAGGTTAGAACAGGAGTTAAATACATATTTACAAAGTTGACCTCAAATGAATGGCAGTTAAATTACAAAAGGTACACAAGATAGATTATACATCCTAACAAATTACATATATACAGTTACAGGTACACAAGATAGGCTGATCAGGCTAACAAGTTACATATATGTAGTTACAACGCTAACAGGTTGCATATTATATTGTAAAAATATGAAAGGTGACAGCGTTAGGTTGAAACAGGAGTAAAATACATATTTACACAGTTGTCCTCATGTGAGTGCTAGATGGTCGTAGTGGTCAAGAAATAGGTTGAGTTATTCCAGGAAGTGTCTTTGGAGGAGGAGAGTCTTAAGATCTATTTTGAAGGTACGGAAAGAGGGGGTGGTTCGGAGGGATGGAGGCAGTGAGTTCCAGATTCTGGTCGCATTACCAGAGAAGGATTGAGCCATAAATCTTTCCCTTTTGAAGGAAGGAGGTTCGAGCAGTAAGTTTTCCGCATTGCGTGAAGGTCTAGAGCCTCCTGAGATTTTGAGTTTATTAGCCAGATAGCGTGGGGTGGAGGTGTGCAGGGCTTTGGGGGTGATACAGGCAGTCTTGTAAATTGACCTTGCTTCGATAGGAAGCCAGCGAAGAGACAACAGTATGGGTGAGATGTGATCATTTCTTTTAGCCCCATATATGAAGCGAGCTGCTGAGTGGAGGATGGATTTTAGAGGGGAAAGGTGGGATTTGGGGAGGCCAGCAAGAAGAGAGTTGCAATAGTCCAATCTGGAAAGAACCAATGATTGGACCAAGGTTTTTAGGTCTTGTTCAGGAAAGAAGCGCCAAACCCCCCAGAGAAGGCGCAGTTGGGAAGTGCATTCTTGGCAATGGAATTGATATGGGACTGTAAGTTGAGCCTTTTATCTAGGATGACGCCTAGTGATTTGGCACTGTCAATAATGATAGGCTTGTTATTGAGAATGTTCAGATTGTTCATCCAAGATTGGATAGGAGGAGGAGATAGTGCGGTCGAGAGGAGAAGGAATTCTGTTTTGGAAGGATTCAGTATTAGTTGATGAGTAGACAGCCAGTGGTGGGTGGAGTGTGGTGTTGAGGATTGAAATGTCATCAGTGGAAGAAACCTTTAGGTAGAGTTGGGTGTCATCTGCATATAGGTGAGAATGGATCCCGGATTTTTTTTAGGAGATTACCCAGCGGTTCAATGTAGAGGTTGAACAGAGTGGGCGCGAGGATCGAGCCTTGAGGGACACCTTGTCCAACAGCCATTGAAGTGGAGAGACAATTAGCTATTTTGATCATCTGGGATCTGCCCGAGAGGACTGATTCGAACAATTTGAGCACTGTGCCTTCAAAACCCATTCTTAGCTTTAAAGTGTTCAAAAGAGTGTTGTGATTAAGTGTCAAAGGCTGCGGATAGGTCAAGAAGGATCAGGAGACAAGATTCACCAGAGTCAAGTACTCGCAGGGCATCATCGATCACTTGAAGTAGGGTTATTTTGGTGCTGCAACCTTGGGTAAACCCAGATTGGAATTCGTCAAGGAGGGAGTTGACCTTGATATGTTTGGAAAGTTGCTTCGGAACACAATTTTCTGTGATTTTAGCAAGAAAAGGAAGGTTGGTGATAGGGCGAAAGTTGTTGAGATCTTTTGCATCAGCAGAAGGTTTCTTAAGAAGTGGGGTAACCAGTCCTGTTTTAAGGGCAGCAGGAAGGGAGCCTTGGTTGAGGAAGAGGTTTATCAGACTGGTCCAGTAGGGGAGTGTGGGGGTGTAAAAGTCAATGGCAATGTCACTGGGGATGGGGGTCGATGGAATGGTTGGAGGGTTTAGTTTCTAGAATGCTTTTAAGGAGGGCCGTTTCAGTGAGGAAGTCAAAGTTCTGCCACAGGACTAGGGATTTGCAGACCTCAGGGGGGGTAGGATGGGTAACCTAATCCACAAGTGATTTTACTTTTTCATCAAAGAATATTGCAAATTCTGCTGCTATCTTCGGGGGGTCGTCATATATGGTGGGAGAGATGTTGGTGCTTTTGATAAGGTTGAATAACCTTTTAGGTCTGTTTTTGACAGAATCTAGGAGGGTTCTGAAGTGCATAGCTTTTTCATGGAAGATGTGTTTATGGTAACGGGATCTTGCGAGGCGGAGATTGGATAGATTGGTGGTGGAAGGAGAATGTCTCCATAATTTCTCAAGGTTTCTCAAGTGCTTTCTTTCTTTGTAGAGGGATTTATTGAACCACGGAGCAGGACTTTTCTTTTTACTTTGCAGTGGGGCAACATTATCCATTACAGCTGATAGACTGGTGAGACATTGGGTGATCAGGTCGTTGACATCAGTGTAGGGGTCTAAGATTGGAAGAGAGCTCACAGCTGTGTTGCATAAAATGTCCAGGTTGATGTTTTTGATGTTGCGGAAAAAGGTAGTAGTTCTTTTAGGTTGGCCAAGAGTAACAGAATGAGATAGGTGCAGAGAGAAGGGGATGAGGAAGTGGTCAGACCAATCTACTGGTATAGGATCAACAGCAGTTAGCATATCTACTTTGGAGATAACAAGGTCAAGAATGGAGCCCTTAGAGTTCGTCGGTTTTGTGTTATGTTGAACAAGATCATTTCCTAAGAGGAAAGTGGCAAGCCTGTTGGCCGCTGTATCTTCCAGATTACCCCAATGAAGATTAAAGTCTCCAATAAAAACCTTTTTATCGCTTTGCGAATATTGGTCGCTCGCAAAGCCAGTGAATTCCCCTGTGAAGGCGGAGCTGTCACCAGGCAGGTGATAGATGGTATGAAATCTGACAGGAGAGTTTTACTGTGCTTGAAACTCCAGAGAAAGGCATTTGAAGGAACGGAAAGAGCTTCTAGGAAAAGCTTTGAGATGAAGGGAGTTCCTGAAGGTAACTGCTACACCTCCCCCGACCTTATCTTCTCTATCGTTCCTAAGAATAGAATAGTCAGTGGGGAACAGAAGATCGAAAGAAGTATGAGAAGGGTCGTGAAGCCAGGTCTCAGTGAGGAAAAGTATATCCAGGCTGTAAAGATTAATGATGTCTGAAATTTCCAGCTTGTGTTTGTTCGCGGATCGACAGTTGTGAAGCAGACAACGAGCCTCTGAGATGATTGTTTTGGTGAAGGGGGAGTGAGGGCTTTTGGGGGCGATAGGGATAATGTTCCTGAGAATAGGTGACTGGATTGGAGATGGTCGAAGTTTGGTGTGAGTGAGGGAGATGGTTGGTATAGTGCGGTGAATAGTGTTAGCTGGAGAGGGTGTGGGGGTTGGAGTTGGAAGAATTGTAGCTAGCCACTAGGTTGGAAATGTCAGTTGGTGTCGGATTGTGCGAGGCATTTTTGGGGCATGGGAGCAGGGTACTCCTTGGGAGTTTGGGGATATGAGTGCTCGCAAAAGGAAGTAGGGAGTTGGGAAGAGTGGAAAGTTTAGTACTTAGGTGGGCGATGGAAGTTTCAAGCTGGGAGATAGAAGAGATGAGAAGTCCTAGTTTATTTTCTAGGGAGTGCAGAGCTGGAAAAAGAAAGTTAGGATGTTCGATGGGTTCGGGGTGGGGTTCAACTTGAGAGGGAGAGCATGGAGAAGGTGTGGGTGTAGGAATAAGGAACGGAAGGAGATTCGTCGAGAGATGTTGATTGGAAGTATTTGCGGGTGCAGCTGAGAAGGAGGGAGAATTATCTGTGCATTCATTGAATAAAATAGAAGTATTGACTTCTAGCTGAGGAAGAGAAAGGTGAGGTCTGGAATGGGAGGACAGGGGGGAAGGGGATGGAAGGGGATGGAAGTGGGATATAGGAAGGCAGAAAGTCGGGGGGTAGAGAACAGGGAGAGGTGGAGAAGGTGCGCAGGCTGGGTGTAGTGAGTGTATGGGGGCTGGAAACAAGCACAAAAAGGATGACAGCTCCGGTTGGTGGTTATAGCAAGTGTAAAGTTCTGCTAGGTTGGGGGGGGATGGAAGGTTGTCATAAGGGGATGGTGGTTCAATCAGCAGTTCTGGAGTGTTGGGGGGTGGAGAGAAATGAAAGAGGCTTGCCGAGGATTCATAAAAAAGGGAGAGTGGAAAGGGGGAGGGTAAGCGGGGAGAGCATAAGGAGGAAAAGACACTGTGAGAGCTGGGAAGTCAGGATATTGGAAAGATGGAATGGATAGGGGGGTGGTTAATCTGGCGAGGGGGGAGATTTCTGCAGAATTCCAGGTTGGTAGAGGGGTGTGGATGAGGGAGCAAGCCATTGGCTGGGAGGGAGTGTTGAGGGAACAGCTTTCAAAAGTGAGCTGAACTGCCATTCTCAGCAAGCTCACTCATACACACTGCTCTTAGAGCATGTCGGCGATATTTTAATGGCTAAAAAACTTTGCGCACCTCATCTCCCCAGATTAACCCATCAATAAAATCTCACTGCATGAGGATTGCCCAGCATGATAAGAACTTTTATTCAAGAACGATTTGAGTAGCTTAGGAGACAAAGTTACAGGGGATCCCCATTGAAGTTGGCGTGGGTAGAATTTTAACCTCAAGTGTAACATTCAGATTGCTTTTATTAAGCCAACATCTAGTTTGATTTTTTTGTCACCCCCAGCAGATTCCGACAGTATAGTATCCTGTTCGTCAACCAGGCGCAGCTCTTATGTACCATTTTTTAATGCATTTCAACGGATATATTAGATGGTCACGGCAAGGATTTTAATGTGTTTTACTGAACATGTAATAATCTATTTGTTGACCATTGATTGACAATAAACAGGTTTTTGTAAATAGTCACTTGCAATTTACACGTTTTGAACCCATAAACAAGAATCAACTAGGATGGTGTAAACAGACATTGTAGAAACAACCATTTGCACTTTATAATGGGGATTATATTATATTAATTCTGAACTGTTAAACCTATTTTAGCCAATAATCACGTCTTAGACCTGTATGGCCTTTTTTAATTTTTGACGAGTTCACTTTAATGGACTTGATTGTCTAAATAAAGTACAATTACTTACGCATTGTGGTTATCAATCTCCAGCCTGTCTTGGAGAGATTCAGGATTTCCACGGGTCTGAGCCAAGTATGATTGTCCATGGATCTGGTTGCAACAGGTACCCTCCACCCCCTTAATAGAACTGAGAATTTCTCTCCAAAAGATTGTTCATCTTGGACATGACCACCATACATGTAGCACATCTCCTTCCTCCCCTTATCCCTTACAACATAGACCATGGGTTGTTCCATACATTCGTTTTAATTTCAAAGGAGTAACATGCCTTATCATCATGACCTTATAAATCAGCACGCTCTTACAGAAGGAGGGAACGTCAACTGAAAGTTTCTGCCATTGATCTATAGAGATGTGGTTTTCTAAAATGTGGTGCCATTTTCTCATTAATGCCTAGTCTTGGTTAGACCCACATCTGCAAGAATTGCATAAATATTGGAGATGAGACATTTAGGGCTAACGTAGAATGTAAAAAGCTTCTCCCAAGGCGGCTTAGTTGCTCCTCTTTATTCTCTGGATGTTGAGCTCAATGCCGTAATTGAAAGTAATGTACGTAGTATGTTTCTCGTAATTTGTATTTTATATATAAAAACAGAAAAAGCGGTTAGCACAATAACAGTGTAAAACCTTAGCTATTGATATTGTCAAATTAGTAAGTAAACACTGTTATACAAACAAAAGAATTGGAGAAATACACAACAGGACATGAACAACACTAGTGGGCTGAATGCTAAGGTGGGAACTGAAACAGATGTATAGAGAGAAGGGGGAGAGAATTGTTGCCAAAGTGATACGTCCAAAACATTTGCCAGCCATGATAACGAGATAGGGTGAACATGATCGGGTACATAGCCAAACATTAAGCATCATCCTGAAATTCGCAGTACAATTCAGCAATAGCACAAATTATTGATGTTACATGTCAGCGGTATGAAGAATTCATGGAGGCTTGACTAACTCAAGGTAGCAGTCTAGGTTATTCCACAAGGACTTATTGGCAGAGATCCAGGGATACTGGGTGGACATAATCGACAGTGCTCCCCTGATGTAACGAAGCCATTCCCACCAGGCATTACTCAAAGCATTGCCAAGAAATTTCCATGAGGAAAGAATAGTCTTGTAAGCTAATGAAAACATTAGATCTAGGAGTAAGCACTCCTCTTTCTGCAAGGTTGGTGTATATGTGGTTCTGAAGGGACCACAAACGGAGAATGGGAAATTCCTGGGGAGTTTGGTGTGGAAGAGGTCATTGATAATGTTGTGAATGTTTTTCCAGAAACTGAGGGGCATTTATAGAACATATGTCATAAGTCAGTGTTAGAAACTGGGTCTCTAGTTGGCAGAGGTTTGCAGCCTGTCCAAGAAGAGGCCACAGTCCTAGTCAAGGTAAACTAGATACACACTTAAAGATAACATGTGCTCACCCTCTGGTAACTTGGCACAGAACAGGCAGGCTTATCTAAAGAGGCAATGTGTAAAGTATTTGTGCAACACACATACACACACACACACACAGTAACAGAATGTAAACCCCACAAAAAGACTCCACCCAGGATTAGAACAATAGAGAATATTTATCTGAGTAATACAAGACCAAAATGCCAAAAATCCAATTAGTAGAACCGGAGTTATGAATTTTTAAAGAATAACCCGAGTGCTTAAAAGTCAATAGCGCTAAAAGGTTACTCGAGGTTGTGCTAAAACGGGACAAATCCAAAGTTCAGGCCAACCACAATAGAGAGCAGGCCGACTACAGGACTCAGGCAGGTACCGCTGAAAAAGTACAAAGATGGAGCAAGCGTAGAAGCTCGAAAGCACGATGCGTTGGTTCTAATTCATGTGGTGGGTTCCAGTGTTGTCTCGCCGTAGAGATGCAGGCAACGCATCATCGTCGAGCCGTGCAGAGCGTTGTCATCGGGCTGCTCAGGCTGTAGAACCACTGTCAAACAGCCTCTGTGTCGAAGGGCGATGCGTCAGTTCCGATCGGCGCAAAGGTAACGATGTGTCAGTTTTGTAGTTAAACAGCTGCAGAACACGTTTCTGAGGCCCAGGACTGGAGGGGTACCTCTGGCAAGGATAGAACTCACAGATGGCAGAGTCCAGCAGAATTACAGGAAGTCTTTTGTGTCCCTGAGACTTCATAAAACAGGAGGCAAGCCAGCAAGCCCTTGGAGTCACTCTTGGTTCAAATTAGAAGGGTCCAGTCCTAGTCTTGAGCAGGGCAGAGATCAGCAGGGCAGAGATAAGCAGGTAGCAGGGCAGCTCAGCAAAGCAGAGAAGCAGTTCCTCAAAACAGTCAGTTAAGGCAAAGTGGCAATCCTTACAGCACAGCAGTCCTTACTCCAGCAGAGCTCTTCCCAGGTCCAGCAATGTACTGATTTGGTAGGGTCGCAGCCCTAGTACTTATACCCAAATGTGCCTTTGAGGGAGGGGGGGGGGGGATTTCAAAACAGCTCCTTGAAGTGCACAGGTCCCTTTTCAACCCAGCCCTGTCTGCCAGGCTATCTGTGGGGGGTTATCAGTCCTTTGTGTGGGGACAGCATACAGCCTATTCAGATGCATCAGCTACCTTCCCCCTTCCTGTCCAGGAAGGCTCCCAGAATGCAGATGAGTCTTCTGTCACACCCACCCTTCCTGTGTTTGTGGTTGTCTAGAAGGAATGCACGAAGTGTAGCTGTAACCCAGCCCAGACGTGTATTTGAGACAGGCTGCATGCACACAGAGCAGAGAAATGTCCACTTTCTAAAAGTGCCATTGCTAAAATAGTAATGTTAAATACACCTTTACCAATAAAGAGGATTTATCACCCCATTCCAAAGATATGAAACAAGATGCAGCTACTCCTTTCTAATCAGGAATTACAGCTTAAAAGTGTTTTAAGGAATTACCAATGCTAGCCTATGAGAGGAGTAGGCCTCACAGAAGTGAATTTACCTGTTAGTCACTACCAGGACATGTCAAGCCTAAAAGTACATGTCCTACCTTTTAGTTACACAGCACCCTGCGCTTAGGGCTACCTAGAGCCTAACTTACGGGTGACATATGTTCTAAAAAAGGGAGTTTAAGGCTTGGCAAGTGGTTTTAAATGCCAAGTCAAAGTGGCAGTAAACTACACACACAGGCCTTGCAATGGCACACCTGAGACAGGTTAAAAGGCTACTTGTGAGGGTGGCACAATCAGTGCTGCAGGCCATAGGTATATGGTATACCACTTTACAAGGCACTCACAAGTGAACTAAATATGCCAAACAGGTGTACACCACCTATACCATGTTTAGAGAAGAGAGCACAGGAATTTTAGCACTGGTCAGCAGTCCTAAAACCAACAAAAAGAAGGTCATAAAAAGAGGGGGAGGAAGGTGAAAAGTATGGGCCATTTTTCAATCGTCAGCCTTCTCAGTTTTACAACTCTAACAGTTACTACTGTCTATTAAACCTAAGGAAGCTAATCAGCGTGGAGTCCAAAATGTCCTATGCAAGGCGTGTAATTTGGTTTTGGCTAAATTGTGTGTAATTTTCTTCTGGAAAGGGGATGCCCTCAACCTCTCCCAATCAACGGATAATGAATTGGGGTACCCATCTGAACTATTGAATTTCACAGTGATGAGGATAGAGGCCTCAATTTAGAGTATATTTTGGAAGAGACATAACCACCCTTCCTGATAATTGCACAAAACCTAGGCAAGGAGGCGTCTTTAAAAGGGAACCCCCTGTGCTTGACAATAGCTGCTTTTAATTTAAGGAAATCATAACACTTGGTGGGGTTAATGTCATATTTTTGTTTGTCAGAGAAGGAGTGTTGTTTGAGGCCAAGAACCCCTACGACAGAAATGTTCTTCACCTGCCATGAGTCTAGGGATAGAGTAGGGTCTAATCTAATGTTTTTGTTGTGCCATATTGAAGCCCCCAGGGAGTGGGGTAATTTCACCTTCGAGAAGTGGGAGTCTTGGTGCAAAAGGACATGTCTGGTATGATTCAAACCGGGATTCATTAGAATGGGGTGAGTTTTGGAAATTGCTAGGAGAGACGGTAGGGAGAAATTCTCGACAAGCAGCCTCACAAGGGTTAGCCATGGACAAACAAAGTCCATATTATCATCAAGCTATTTCGAACCCTGAGCTGCTGGAAAGGCAATTTGGTATTTCTTAAAGTCAGCAAGATTGGCACCCCTCAATTCTTTGCAACCTCAAATATTTTTAAATTATTATTATTTTTTTTTTTTTTTTTAAAAGAGTTCCAAAGAAATTTGGTAAGTTGTCTATGTTAGTGAAAACCTCATCTGAGCAAAGGGTCTAGACCATAGTTAGGAGATAATTGACAATCAAGGTGATGACCATTTTGATAGATTCTAGTTTACCCAACTATGTGAGAAATTTTGGTGACCACTTGTCCAGAAATTTTTCAACTTTTGTGTTCGATCAGATCGTTTAACTCAAGTCCCAGTTATCTGAGAAAATTGTGCTGCCATGCCAATGCTGCGGTACCAAGGGTTTCCTTGCTACAGCACAGGCTGAGCGGGCAAACTTCTGACTTCTCCCTATTGTGAGAGTAACTCCAAACTAAGGAGTAGTTATCTATTTTAGACAATTTCAGGGATGGCTAAATCAGCGTGGTCGGTCACAATCAATAGATCACCAGAATACGCAGGTGTTTTGAAATAGCTATGACTCCGTTTTAGTTCTATCAGATTGGATTGCTCATTTAGAAATATTAAGAGCGGTTCGATAGCTAGAAGGAATAAGGAAGGAGACATAGGGCACCCCTGTCTGGTGCTTTGTGGGAATGAGTCAGAAAGGACACAGTTGGTTCTTTTTTAGCACAGGGGTTAGAGTAAACAGCCATTGTCATCTTTCTAGAAGGATCACCTAAGATGAAGCTCGACATGTCAGCCCTCAGAAAAACCCATGCAACCTTATCGAATGCTTTTTCCGCATCAAGAGCTATTGCAGCAACAGGGGAAGATTTGGACTTGTCAAAATGTAAGATATGGCCCAACAATCTTACATGGTCATTGGAGAATCTACCTTTGAGAAAGCCGGATTGATAGGTGCCAATCAGTGAAGGCAATATTGCTTCAATTCTTTTAGCTAGGATTTTAGTGTATAATTTACAGTCAAAATTAATGAGCGATATGGTTTTTTCCTTCTTTGGGAATGAGAACAATTATTATTGCTTCCACTGTGATACCCTGGATAGATCCAGACTCGGTATAGATATGAAAGAGACCAGGAGGGGAGCAAAGTTCATCTGTGAACTGTTTATAGAAACGGGCAATGCGAAAGTATGGATCAAGAGCTTTCCCCAGTTTAAGGGATTTAAGGGCAGATTGCAACTCAGTGTCAGTCATGTCCTAGTGGAATTGACTTTGGGGATCAAGTTTGGGAATGTTATGTTTACTTAAATATTCCAGTGGTATTTACAGTCTTATTTTCATTATAAAGAAATCTAGAAAAATATAAGACATTTTGGTGGATTCAAGTGTAAGTGACCATCCTAATCTCTAACTGGAGTGAATTTGGGGCAGTTTTCTTTATGTTTTAGGTAGGGGGCTAAAAGTTTTCCGGCAGAGTTGCAAGCACATAGTTATATTGCGTTGAATCTGGTTACCCCAATGGCCTGCCTTGGTACTTAAAATTCTGTTATATTCGTACGCTTTGCAATTTAGGTTGTCTAGACAGAGGGTACCTTTCTCTGAGTGGTGTCTAATTTCAGATTCTAGAGCCTTAATCTGGGAGTTTTCAGATTCATTAATATGGGAACTGATTCCTGTTACCACTCCTTTAATAGTGGCCTTGAAGGCATCCCAGCGCAGGTGTGAAGGATCATAGTAAAGAGGTGAAAACCCCCCGCTGCAATACAGAGAGATGGAGATAAAAGAAAGGACAGGTGACTTGTGCTGTAAGGTCATAAAATACAAGCATAGCTAGGAATGTATATAAAGTAACAATACATGAGATAAATAAGTATTAGGCAACAACAAGGAGACATCCGACTGAGCAAAAAAATGCAATCTCAAGAGTGTGGAGCCAAGGACCACGCACAATAACATATCTCATTAAGATAAAATAGGTAGCGGATATAGAAACAGTTATCTTTGGGAAGAAATGACAACAAACCAGCACTGTAGTCTCATCTGTAACACAGGTTTAAACATGAAAGAGTAGAACGAAATAGAAAATAATCTAGGCGTGGAGACCAATCAATCAATCATGAAAGATCAACCACAATTAGAGAGCGGCTTCTAGGGATAGAATATCATACCCAAAGTTTTAGCAGTAATAGAAGACAGATTGTATAATGTACACTACAGCATATAATAAAGCAACCATATATGTACTACAGCTTTAAAAGCAAGACAGTGTTGGCGAGTTAAAGAATGAAGATTTGACGATACATTACAATGCTCCTGCATTGGAGGAAGAAGTGTCCCTCTCGCCTTCCTGGACATTTTGTCCAGAAAAGATGACAGGTCATAGTGGTCCTGGAAGAGGCGCGTAGAACCTTTATATGGGATGCGAAATCTGGCAGGACCTGCAAAGGAAAAAGAGATGTTCATTTTTCAAAGTCTGGGTCTAAGGGACAGGAACACTTTTGGTACTTGAACAATAGTTTTGGAGTAGTCTTGTGATATGGTTAGCTGGTGGCCTTCCCATGAAATAAATATATGCTTTCGGATGAAGTCTAGGATTAGTTCGACATGTTGGCAACGTAGAGGCTTGCAAATGATCGGTCTGGGTGGACCAGAGGTGGGAGCAAGGCCATTTTGACATGAGGGGATACAATGGGCTCTATCAAGCACAAAGCGTTTAACAAAGGAGATATTAGTGTGATGAGGTAGCCAGTCTTCCAGGAAAGTAATGCACAAGCTATGACTACTTTCAATTCCCTCAGGGAAACCGAAAAATCTGACGTTACTACTCCTGTTTCTGTCTTCAAGTTCAGCAATGTCTCGTTGCATGGAGATGGATAATTTGTGCATTGAACTGAGGTCTATTTTTGTTGATAGGGATTTATCCTCAAGGTCGCTGATGCGTTGTTCCGCCACTGAAATTTGTCAGTGATTTGTTTATTGACGAATCTCATTTCAGAGACATCCTGTTGCATGAAAGCCAAGCTGATTTTCATCGTCTGAGCCAGCTGGAGAAAGATAGTTTTTTTAGGATGGTACCCATTGCTTCTTTCAGGTCAGTTTTGCCTTTAATCGGGGATTTTGGAAGTGAGGTTTCTGATTTTGCTCAATTTGTGGCCAGTTTGGAATCCTTTTCCTCCCACGTTGTAGTTCACCAGCGCCACAAACCGAGGCATGGATTATGTGCAAGGAGGAAGGCCCACTAGTGTAAATCAGAGAGCCATGAATAAAGGAGGAGCCCACTTTGTCGACAAGATGGGAACGCAGATGTGAGTGGATGGCACAGCAGTGATTCAAAAAAGTCGAAGGAGGTTTCACGTCAGCAATCAGGAGCTGTCAGGTGGTAAGGAGGTATTCCTGTGGTGTCTGTGAAGCCCAGATGTTAGGTATTGCGGCAGTAGTGGAGATAGTGAAGGTATAGTCCGGCAACACGGAATTGTCAATAAACCAAGATTGTAAAAAAAAAATCCAAGTCACAGTTAGTTTATGGATGATGTTGTTCAACTGCAATACACTGATGCAGACAAAGAGCTATAACTTACTGAAGTAAGGAGGCAGGCAGATAGACACACAGTCATGAAGTGTTGTATTGATACCACACCTTTTAGGGATTAAATAGTGGTATGATACTCACCCTTCAATCACCTGTTCACAATCTCAGAATATGCAGAAGGGGAATGAGAAAGTAAAGAAAAAGCCTAAAGGGTGTAGGTAGGCCGGCTGGGCTGTATCAGCATTGGTATGAGCAGGCCGTGAAAAAAGAAACCTACGACATGAGCCAAGGCAGGCCTGTTTAGAAAATGGTGAGGCTGCAGAGGGTCATAAAATAAACCTGCATCAGTTATTTTTGGTGTACATGCTTGTATACATGCAGCAGGAATACGAGGGAAGAGAGGTCGTCAGCGTTGCATTGAAGAATACATTGAGCGCTTGCTGCGATCCTTCTGGATCACTACCCACAGCCTGATCACATTGCAGGGCCTGGAGAGAGGGTGGGAAGTGGGCTGTGTCTGCGGCACGTTTGCGAGGTCGTCTTTGGAGAAGTGAGGCTAAAAAAGCCTTCTCGCCTTCCCCAGCTGCTCTGGAGTGTTTCTCTGCAGTTAGACCCGATATTCTACCATTCGTCTCAGAGCTGTACGGGAGTTGCGGTGCTTTGGAGATGGAGCTCTCGCTCAAGTGTCCATTTTCCTTCGAGTTAGGTCACGCCCCCTGTAATTTGTATTCTTGCTTACACTCATTAGGGATTTAATTTCCCCCCTGAAATAAATCTTGTGGCATTCTGCACCCGTCTTCCAACCATCTGTTAAAATCACCCTTTACACTTCCCAGTGTCTAAACTGATCATACATGGAGTGAACGGAAGGTAGTCAATCTGTGTTTTTGTGATTCCCCGATTTCTAGGGCAGGCTTCAAAATCTAAAGAGTAATAACACACTGGGGGTCTTGCATGTTTAGTTAGCCAAGAAATAGACTAAGAGGAATTGACCCATCAATGCCACATCTATATGCATCCAGTGCAGCTTGCGCTTGTACAGAGAGCACTCAAAAAAGGATTCTGAGTTGTGATGCTTGACAGTATTTCTTTATATCCAGTAATCCCAAGCCTCCAGATAGCCTATTTACCTTTAGTGTTTTCCTTGAGAAGCAGATAAAGGTGTCTATGGCCTTCCTTGCCAGGAATTGTTACAGGGAGTGTCTGAAAAAGGTAAACCCTCCTGGGCAGCGTTTTCTGCTTGATCACAGCCACTCTGCCTAGCCATGATATACAAAGGATTTACCACTACGTAAATCAGTAGTGATAGCATGTCATAGTCTGGGATAGTTTGCTGCATATAGCAGTCAATGCTTAGCGTAATATATATTCCCAAATATTGAATGTTATCATTAGTAGCCCAAGGCATGGGGGTCTTGGCTGAAAGCCGGTCTTCAACTTCTGTGGATAAACTATTCTGAGTATTTCTGACTTTGAGACCTTCTAGTCTGTTGTTGCTTTGCTCTCTTCACTATACAACTGCCTTTAAGCCATCCCATAATATGTTTGGAGATACTTCACTTGTATCGTTCTCCACAAAATATTGTGTCCCTCAGTGCCTGTGCACTCAATCGATCTTTGAATAGAGATTTGCTAAATTTCTATATAGGGTTCCTAACAGTGTTCTGATGTAGCTACCCTTCCCATATTAACATAGCATATCTGTGTGCTACTGTGCTGTTTGATTGAACCTGTAGCATTCACCATTTCCTGAGAGCCCAAACATTAGATCAATCCTTGATTAGGATCTATGTACATGTGAGAAGAAGGTAAATTCTTCTCATCCAGATGTTTGGCTCTCCACAGGTCTAGAAGTCCTTCAATTCTTGTTGTGAACATCGGGGACACTGTCCCTTGCACGTGCCCATCATGAGGGTGTCTACCTAGCAGCGTGTGATGTGCAAGGTTAAAATCACCAACCCAGCCAGAACTGGGCCCAATCTCTGATATTCGATAGAAGATTAAGTAAATATTGTTCCTGACCATGGTTATTGTTAGAAACTTTAAGGACCTACTCACCTTACTATATTAAAAAAACATGTAAACAAGGCTGTTTTCCTATGTAGGGTGTCCAGGCACAGGGAAATTCAGAGAATCCGAGGTGAGAAAGAGATGAAATGGAGTGTAAAAAGCCAGTTTTTATTTGTTTTTGAAACTCCAGATAATTAGCAATCAGACAAAGCTTCCTCATCATCTTTTCTTAAGCATTTTCCTTGTACTTCTGTCCCAATCTTGCTACCGGTTATTCCACTAGTCTGAGGTTTCTATTCGCTTTGGGTTTTCCTCCTCTTTGAAGCCAGTGTTTCGCCTCTCAATGTGAGTTTGAATGCTTCCAATACCACTAACCTTGGTTCACCTGAGTCACATATTACCAGTGCTCGAGTACAGGATCGTTGAGGTGTATAATTTTTTTAACTGCAACATGTCCTTTGCTCATCTCTACTTCATCATCAATAGAGGTGAATGATCCTATTTATGCCTAGGGACGTAACAGACTTTTTGTACAAGATGGCTATCAGTATTCTAGATGAGAAAGTAGTCCAACTGGAAAAATGATGAATGGTCTGCTGATGAAAAGAAAAGTCTTAGCTACCAAATTAACTTCCTTACACATGTCCCTGAGTTGTAATGCTTCAAAGAAGCCAAACCCACACAACTCTGAATACTCACTAGATCCATGTTCAACATCCTTTTTAGTGCTGTGCACACAACCCCTCTGAAATCCAAACCATCTACTAATAGCTTACACATTTCTTCAACAATGTTAACCATCAGCAGGATGTGGGGTATAACATTTTCAAATGTTATCTACCCATACAATAGGTTTAGGATCAACCATTCACTCAATGTGCAATGAAAGTTCCGCTTATGAAAGATTGTGACTCCCAGTGATCCTCTAACAATCCCTCATCCATTAGCCTATTTTATGATCTGCCCAGAAAATTAAATTAATTCCCTATCAAGTGGGAGTCCGGCAAAATAGTCATTTATGTTTTTTTCAAAATGAAATGTATCACAACCCTTAATTTTGTTCCATAACCAAATCCCATTCCATGGCAAAAAAGAAATTCCCATCACCATGGACCCAAAATCAGTAATTATATAATCCGTCAAAACTATTATCTTTAGGCTATTACATTATCTGAGAAATAATGCATCACTAAATAGAGGTAATTCCCTGTGAAATCAAACCCAGGACTTGCTACCTTTACCAATTTCCGTCTTCCCACACTTTCAGCCCAGAAATATAGTCAGGTACCGTAACAGCCTAGCTGGAATCAAACCCATGACACATACATAATCAAGAGTGTAACTCAACCTCAGGTAAACAAGAAGGTTAACAATTTTGTTCCTCTGCTACTTTCACCTGAGCTTTTCGCCCAGGACATACCCTGCAACCCATACTTTGATCAGATTAATGTCATCTTGGGTTCCTCCATCTTTTTACATGTTTGTGTGCCCACTCCACAACTTTCCACTTGTTGGCTTTTTCATACTTCATCTAATTTGCTAATTATGTTAGTAGCCTTCTCCTCGACCTTGCTTTTAGAGCCCTTTCTGCCCACTTCTTGTGCACCTTAATCCCAATTTAGACTAAAGGTTTGATTACTTTTCTGTTCGGCAGGTACTCCTTCCATCTGCTTCAGCCACACTTGGACTCAACTTGGGCCCCAAAAGAAGTACTTTAGAGCACTCTGAACATTCTTTCGAATCCACCAAAGAAACATCTCACCTATTATACGCAGTTCGGGAAAAGTTGTGTAGTCATTCACTTTTAAATTATACGTATTTCTTGCTTTCTAGATCTTTCAGCATTCTCAAAACATACAATTTGAGCACTTGTTCCTGAGAAGTGGGAGTATAGGTTGGTGGCTATTTAACTAAAGCTCCTTGAATTCGTCCACAATAAATCAGCTTGTGTATTATACCCCAACTAGCTTTGAATCAATGTTTTGAAAGAAAAGAAAAAAAACATTCCTTTTTCTTCTTTTCCTTGCCTTTAGGCAGGTCTACTATTATAAAATTGTTCCCCGGGGTAAATTATTTGGAATCTTTTGTGTTCATTTCCAGATGTCCTGCCTTCTCCTGGAGGACTTCAATTTGAGATTCCAAGGTTGAAATGGTGCCTTTTGTCACATGTTTGTGGCTGTTTCCTTTCATCTTTCAAAGATTCTTTACACATTGTGCATGAGAAGCAATGTCTTGTTCCAACTGATCAAACCAAAACATCTGAAACTGGTCAGTTAAGTTTATATTCACTAACTCCAGCACACAGCAAATTCATGCTGCATTCCTTTATGAATTTAAGCATGGGTTCATTATGATTTTGATGTCTATGTTCCAACTGAGTAAACATAAACCTCTGAAATGGGTCAGTTAAGGTTATATTCACCAATTCCAATACACCACAAATCAATGATACGTTCCATTAAGAGTTTAACCATGCTTATTTTATGATTTTGATGATGACCTTAACCATAACTGGCAAATATTAGAGTTTGTTTTTCTTTGAGAACATATCCATAATATCCTTTAATATAGGTTTTGTGAGTGAATTCTTGTGGGGTTGCGATAATATACCTATACAACGTCATTTAAAGTCTGGTGTTTTATGGCAAAATAGTATTATTTTACTATATTATTTTACACATTTTTATCAAGATTCATGCAAGGACAATGATCGTTTATAACAAGACTTGGAAGCAACTTACTACCTTTCAAACAGTCCTGGGAGGTGCATTGCAAACTAGGGCAGACAGTTTGTGACCAAATATAGTTTTCTTGCAATTTACTACATGTAATAGTGGCATTTCCCATTGCTCTCAGGTGGCACCTCCCCCTCCTCTCAGATTGAGGTGTGCTAAACCTGTCTCCAGACCCTGTGTCGGACCCCCCCAGGGCAGCCAAACTCTCGCCAGACACTCAGGCCCCATCCCCCACTTTAAAAATAAATAATAATCCGATCCTGCGGGACTCTCGCAGGAACCAGTTCGCCCCCTGCGCTCCTGTGGGAGTCTTGTGAGGCCGGGGGGGCAGGGGGAGCGCACTGGCTCCTAAAAAATACATATTTTTGTTTCCCCAGTTTCCTCTTGGGGGCAAGGCACCCAACCACACAACAAGGTGCAAGGCGTCAGGGTACCCTTACCCGACCACTTTATTTTTTATTTTACTTTTCAGGATACGGAGACCGAGTCCCAGTGCCTGAAATGGCAGCCGAAACATTTCTCTTTATGTTGTGGCCAGCCCAACAGGGAAAAAAGCTGTCTCGGCCAATCAGATGTCACTATTATTTGAAGCTGCGTGATCGTGGGACTCTCACGAACCCTCCTGTGAACCCAACCATCCAGATAACGTTTTTGAACCTTAATTCCTCAAAAACAATGGATTTACACAAAATCACAAAATGCACGCTTCCCTACCCAGGATCTAGCTTTCTGCCAGATTTAGTGTAATTCTGGTCAGCCACTTTCACTGTTCAATTTTCCTATGAAAAATTGCATGAGGAAATTGTGTTGTGGAACCTCCCTGTTTTCACAGCTGCAGCTTGACAGATCACCTCAAAACTTTCCAGGAAAGAGCTGAAGTTGATGAACTTTTTATTGTAAAGTTTCATAAAGATTTGTCAAATGGCAACAAGTTATTAGCAAACCAAAAACCGATTTTCCTATGGTAACTAGTTCCTAACTAGAACCACACTGTGTAATATATATGCAAAATGTTACCCTGCAATTATCTGTTTGTGCTGTAGATTTACAAGACCGGTTGCATCTCCTTGCATAGTCCAAAATGCACCTGTACAACAGGTTCACCTCGGATTGGCCAGCAGATGAGTAGAATAAGTGAAGTGTTGTAATTACACAGTTCTGTGTAATACATTTGTGAAAAGGTAAGCTGATAGAAACTAAAGACATCAGTGATCACTATTGGCTTCCAGGGAGGCAGGTGGGAGCATTTGAATCTACACCACCACATGATATGAACAAATAATACAGGGTAAGTAACCTTTTCTGATTGTAGCATGTTTGAAATTGACCAAGTAGCAGCTTTGCAGCTACCTGCCAAAGCAATGTTGCCTAAAAAGGCCATTGTGGCCCCCTTTTGTATGTGGAGTGCACTCGAGTGGGGGCTAGGAGGGGGGGCAGCTAGTGTGCGCCCGGCTGAGGTATAACCGGTTTGTATGGATTTGACAATCACCTTGGGATGCCTGCCTTAGAGATGGAGGGATTGATCAAAGGCTACGAAGGGTTTTTTTGTTTTATGGAAGGACTTCATACTACCAATGTAGTATATGTGCACCCTTTTAAAGTCGTGTGGGTAAAACCTTTTAAGTTACAGAGGAGGGGTTCGGTACGAAAACTGGCAACTCAATGGTGTGATCAACGTGAAAGGGTGACACCACCTCTAGTAGGACCTTTAGGCTGGTACTAAGAACCACTCTCTTGGCAAATCTGAATGAAAGGTTCTTCTATGGTTAAAGCTTGAAGTTCCCCGGGGGAACCTAGTATTGGGAGCTTTAGCAGGGTATACAGACTCAGCTGCACTCAATGCATTTTACAGTCGGCATACAGGGACTTGTGTCCATGATAGGTCGCTTTATAGAGACGCTAATGACGCAGTCTAATAAATACATGCACACATCCTGGAATGTAAGGGGCTTGGGCTCCATAGATAAGAGACACAGAATCCTGGCACAATTAAATCGTAGGAAGGCACATATAGTGTTCCTTTAAGAATCCCATTTAACGCACGCAGAAGCCATTAAACTACAAAAGAAGTGGAGGGGTCAATTATTTTTCACATCATACTCTGCATTTGCTCGGGGCTGCAATATGGGTCAGAAATGGTACCCCCTTCACACTACTAGAGCAGAGGATAGACTCCAATGGGAGGTATGTGCTACTACATGGTTTATTGGATGGGGAACACAGTGATAGGGAGCGTTTATGCTCCAAATACAGAGCAAGATAAATTTCTCGAGATACTAAGCAATGTGCTGCTGGGATGGGAGGAATACCCTTGGGTTTTGGGGGGTGATTTTAATGCGGTGTTGGATATCGAATTGGACAGGTCGCACCCCCTTCAGGGTATGGGGTGCAGAAAACAGGCAGATGCCCTTAAGAGTTGGGCGGAGGGTTGGGGCATGGGAGATGCGTGGCGCATGGTGCACCCCACTGATAAAGAATATTCTTTCTTTTCCGCACCGCATGACCTGCATACCCGTATAGATAGAATATTCTGTTTGTTGAATTTAATTGTCAATGTTAAAGACACCACTTACCTGGGAAAAACCTACTTGGATCATAACCCCCTAGAAATTACACTATTATGGGGCAAAGTCCCCACCCCAATACCAACCTGGAGGTTGCACCCCTCGCTGTTGGAAGACCCGGTATTCCATAGTGCTGTCTCTACGGCCATAGTTAATTATTTTACTGATAACACGGACACCGCTAGCACACGTCAAATTGAATGGGACGCTTTTAAAACTGTGATACGAGGGGTGGCGATTAGCACACGGGTGGGAGCGCACATTGTCTTACTTGAAAAACTCACAGAAGTGGAAAATAAGCTGGGTAAGTTAGAACAAGAAGCAGCATCCAGCGACACATCTAAGGATGCGTTACAAGAGGCACATATAACACACGCTGAACTCCTAGAAGAACTTTGTACTTTGGATTACCGCTTATACACGCAGAAGAGGCATGCAATAGCAGATAGAGCGGGCCCACTACTTGCTAGAATTATTAAAGATGCACCACCAGTGTCTCCTATTCTTGAAATCAACCACTCCAGAAGGCATTGTTGTACGTACTCAACTAGAAATAAACACTGCCTTTAAAAACTATTACGAAAAGCTGTATATGGCGCCGGGGGAGGTTGATGTAGATGAATACGAGTCCTTCTTTGAGGGGCTGCAACTCCCACAGTTATTAAATGATCGCAAGCCAGACCTGCAGAGGCCTATAACTAGCATGGAAATAAAAGCGGCAATAAAGGCTCTCCCCCGCAACAAAACACCAGGCAATGATGGATTGCCCATAGAGTTCTACGCAACATACTCAGAATTATTAGTCCCCCATTTACAGAGACTATATCAGGCATTATTGGACACTGGCTCACTTCCTCTTACTACACTACAGGCGACAGTGGTCTCGCTCCCGAAACCGGGCAGGGACAGTAAAGACATGGCAGGCTACCGACCCCTCTCACTTCTAAATACGGATTATAAGATTCTGAGTAAGTTGTTGGCAAATAGAATTCTTCAGTATATCCCCCCGACTGATTCACATTGACCAGTGTGGGTTTGTGCCGGGTAGATGTACGGCTCTTAATATTAGGAGACTCCACCAGCTGATGTCTCACACACCCGCAGCAGCCAATTCACAGGGTTGTATCTCCCTAGACCTACGTCAAGCATTTGACTCACTGCAGTGGCAATATATGTTACGTACTCTCTCAAAGTTTGGAATTCCGGAGGAATTCGTGAAATGGGTACAGCTGCTATATACGAATCCCACAGCGCGTGCACGTACGGGTGTGCATATCTCACAACAATACACGGTAGCAAAGGGTACCAGACAAGGTTGCCCACTTTCACCTCTATTATTTATTTTAGCCTTGGAGCCTCTACTTCTTAAACTTCGGACCTTGGCAGGACATAGGGGGATACGAGTGGGAAGAGAGAGACACATTATTTCAGCATATGCGGATGACCTCATATTATATTTCAATAATCTTAATGAGAATTGTGACCCAATACCCACGATTATTGCTACATTTCAGCGGCTCTCAGGTCTTTCCATAAACGAAAATAAGTCATATGTGTATTGTTTTACAGACCCGGCACGAGTTGATCCGATACGATTTGGACACTGGACAGCGCCCGTTACTTTCAGATATCTGGGAATCCAGATATATAGGGAGACAGAGGATATTTTAGATGGAAATCTAAACCGAGCTATTGCGGCGCTTACAGCGCAAGTAAGATTCTGGACCTCACTGCCAATATCGGTGCCAGGACGAGTAGCCATTGCCAAAATGGTGGTACTCCCTAGACTACTATATTATTTTACCAATCTACCTATTATTATCCCAGCACAGGTGTTTAAACTGCTAGATTCCCTCCAAATAGAATTAATATGGGGGGGGGGGGACGTAGACGGATAGGACTCACTAAACTACAATTGGATACGAAACAAGGGGGATTGGGAGTACCAGACCTGAAAGCTTATTGCTATGCTGGTCAATTGCAGTGGTTGGCGTATTGGATTGCAGGCCGCAATTTACAAGAAATCGCCATGACTCACCATGCTTGGGAGCGGGGGGAATTACATACACTTTTGTTACCAAACATCAAAATTCCGCCGACAGTGCCACCACTGCTAAGAACTGCATTGTTGTATTGGAGAAAGGCAACACGTTACACAAAGACACTGACCCCTTATGCTCCGAATATCCCCCTAATGGGACTCCCCCTACCATCAGGGGCGGTAACTCTTAGGCATATATCTGCTTGGGCGGAGGTGGGTGTGAACACAGTGGGCATGTTCTTCACGGATTGAACATTGATGAACCATGACACATTTGTGAGAGCACAGGGGGTGCCGAACATACTATTTCTGCTCCATGCAAATATCACTCGATACATCCGAACTGCTTGGGCCCCAGAAGGAACCGAACCTCCAACTCGTGAGTTAACTCGCATGCAATACTTGATGGGCAACGGTAGTCACTTGACAAAATGGTTGTACCGAGGGATTCGAACACACACTGCAGTGTCACTCCAGACCACTCGAGACAAATGGAACATGGACATAGGCCGTGTGCTCAATGATAAAGAATGGGGAACACTATTGGAATACCCAAGAAAGGTATCCAGGAATCCAAAATTTAAATTCATACAGCTCATGATTGTCCACCGTGCCTACTTGACCCCGTACAAATATCTGCCCCAGATGCCACTCCTCAAGTGCAGCTTTACTACATATGTTATGGGATTGTCCGAGATTAACCCATTACTGGTCATCAGTACACAGAATAGTGAATAGTGTTGCCCCGGTAAGGAACAGTGCCTCATTGGAGTATTGTCTATTAGGATTAGGTCCAAAAGGAAAGAAGGGAAGCCCTGTCTGCAAATTTGGCTCTGATATTAGCTAAGAGAAATATTACTATGAGATGGAAGACTGCCAAATCACCATCGGTATTAGATTGGTATAATGAAATGGTTAAATGGGGTAGGGCAGAGGGTGCTGAACTTAAGCGGGAGGAATATAGGGAATTGCGTAAGAAGCCCATTTCGCTGGAATGGAACGCGATGTTGGAAGAATTTATAGCTACAGATGTACAGGCACAATAGGAGAGCCCAAACATACTTACGGGTGTCGCTCACAAAAATATGATGGGCAAAACACGGGATGTTGTACGCTTATTATACAGTACAAAGGATATGGAATATAACTGTGTTCATATGTATAAATGTTTGTGCTGTAGTGCTGGCTGCCAAACATGTATAATAATGTAAGGCTGAGTCTGTATGGGGGGTGGGAACGGGTGGAATAGTTCAGTATTTGTTCTCGCTATTGCAGTGAAATGTACACGCTATGCACAATTGTTTGTGTGAATTGTAATGTCAAGAAAATTAATAAAAATGTTACAAAAAAAAAAAAAAAGCTTGAAGTTCCCTGATACGTCTGATAGTTGAGTGTAGAGGTTCAAAGGGTGAACCCATGAGCCGTGTAAGAACTGCTTTTAAGTTACAGACGGGGGCTGTGGGCGTTTTGAGAGGTATAATCCTATTTTAGTTTAAACACATCTTTTATTGAAAGTTTTCAAAACAAAATACACCATGGGTAAGCCCATTTTGCAAAATAGCGGTAGATTTCGTCACATTACATCAGATGATTACGCTGCATCTTTCGAGCAGATTATAAACTAGGTGTCTACCCCAAAAAAATAATAACTTCCCTCACCCAGTGTATACACATGAAAAAACTGTATAAAACCCGAGAACACAGGAAATGAGTAAGGGTTGAAGGTGTGGGGTGTTGTAGGAGCTACAGTATACAACTAGGGGGAGTCCCGATGTCTCAAGAGCATCTCCTAACGGTAAGGTATCGGTGGCACTGTATTTGGTCAATTCCACAGTAATGCTGTCAGGGAGAGTTGACGGGCAGCAGTGGGTGATAGGAGCTTATGCACTAGTTAACATCTTGTGAAAAACACTATCTATCAATCATTTCAGTGGAGAAGTATGCATTTATATACCTCTTAGCTGAATAGTTGAAGTGTCTAAGTTTATGAGGGATAAAGCAAATAAATTCTAGGTGTGAGACTATGAGTGGTTGCCATCTGCCAATAAATTGTTTATCAGAATCATTTGATTTGTCATTTGTTCCATTGTTAGAGTTTGCCACATCCTATAGAACCAGAGTGTACTTTGGGGAGGGGAGAGGTACTGTCAGTCCTCTTTCAGTGAAAGGTGATAGGTTGATTAGCCACTCCCGTCATATGTTGAATAAGTCGCCAGTCTCCACCGGTCATGCCTTCGAAGGCCACCGGTTTTATTCCCAAAATCATGATTGCAGGATCAGCAGGTGTCAGGTATCCCAATGTCCACAGTTTCCTTCATGAGTCCCAGTAGTTCGATCCAAAATGTTTGTACCAGAGCACAGGCCCACCATGTATGTGGAAAGTACTGAGTTCCTGATTGCATCTCAAGCAAGTAGTTGCTGTTTGGGGAAATCTTCAATTTAGTCGCACTGAGGTTATCTACAAATGGCACTTTACCTTATATGCCGATTCCCTTTGAGGAATGCTTCTGAGCGTCTTGGGGATGACTCGCCACAGTTCCAATGATTTTCTCAGTATTTCCCCACTGCAGGTCCCCATCGCATTACTTTTAAAATGGGTTTAGGGTATTAAGTTTGGGAATGTGCAGGAATTGGTACGTTTAAGATATCAGTCATTTTGTGCCATGTAAACATGAGGACTAGCTTTTCAAAGTGTGAGAGTGGAAGGAGTGCGGCTGTAATATTCAAAGGGTGCAGCGCCCAGTATCTCATTTGGCAGTGCTGGAGATGGGTTTTCTCAGGTGAAGGACATGTGAATTTTCTTTGTTAATTTTATAACAGGACACATGCTCAAATTCGTTTAGGATCTGCGTCAAGTGTGAAAGGAAGGCGTCGGGTTTCGTTATTGTTAGGAGCGTATCTTCAGCAAAGAGAGTGACTTTCTGCATTTGGTCACCAAATGAAATGCTCATTTTCTCTTACATTTGTGTGATCATCACTGTCAAGGGTTTTACCACCGGTGCAAAAAGCAATGGAAACAGGGGACATCCTTATCTGGTACCCCTAGCCAAGTTGATTTGTTTAATGCATTGACCACTGATCCGAAAATTCGCTGTTGGGGAGATGTATGCTGCAATGATTTTGTCGAACATCTTGAGGTCCATGCAGATCTTGTCCAATACAACTTGAAGCAATGACCAGCTTGCCCAGTCAAACGCTTTTCCCATGTCAAAGGATTTTTTTATTTTTTTTATTTTATGGAGTTTTATATAGCACGAACTTGACCCGAAGGTATCAGAGCGCTTTACATAGCACCAGTTGCGTTACATGAGGACACATTCAATTTTGTTAGGCACGGGGAGATTAAGTGATTTGCCCAGAATCACAGGATGTTCAGCGTCATTGCCAAGACTTGAACCCAGCTCCCCAGATTCGAGGTCCACCGCCCTAGCCGTTAGGCCAACTCCTCCCCCCTAAGATATTAATAAAGCGGAGATACTATGTTTTCGGGCTTTTTTGCTCAGATGGGCTAGATGACCGTTATTCTCGGCTCCCTGTCGGTTGTGGATGCAGATTACCTGGTCCAGGTTAATAAGGCCAGGTAATAATGGGTCTAGTCATGTTGCTAGGATCTTTGTGTACAATATTGCAGCTACAATTAAGGGAGAAATAGGGCTGTAGGAAGTACAGTTAGCTGGATCTTTACCTAGTTAGGGAATAAGTGCTATTTCAGCCTTGCACATGGTAGGGGTGATAAGGTTAGTCTGTCGTGAGAAAGTTAAACAAGGCCACCATGTAATACTGAAAACTATACGAGGACCCTATCTGGACCTGTAGATTTGCCCAGAGGCATGGGTTTAAGCACCTGTCTCAGTTCCTTGGGTTCTATAGAAGTAGCTAGCAATTCCCAATATTAGGGGGTAATAGGTTCCCCATCACATTTAAGTTTTCTTGTATGGCTTGGGGTTTTCATTTCCTTTGTTATACATGGCTTCATAAAATGCATGAAAAGTAGCCCGTTTATCTTTTTCTGAGATTGCCCATTTATTTGAGGATGTTCAGACAGACTGGATGTTTGTTTTGGTTCTATGTATTTTAATTTTGTGGGCCAGAATACTGTCCATCTTGTCCCCTTTGTCATCGAGAGCAGAGAGCCTTGTTAGTTCTATGTAATTTTAATTGTCCTCTTAGAATGGCCAATCTCCTTTGTGTGGATTTGGATGGGCTTTGTTTATCCTGCTTCTCGAGCAACTTGATTTTGGAGGTGAGACTGTGCTCTATAATTCCCACCTCTCTAGCTCACTCTATGCCTATAGATATCATGATACCCCTAACGGTAGCTTTGAGTGCATCCCAAAGGCTGTGGGGATATGTCAGGTGAGTCGTTAAGTGTAAAGTATTCACCGATTGTGTCTAAAATAGTGGCCCAGGTCACTGGGTCCCTCAAGAGTTGGGGGTGGACATACCAATGTGATAAGGATCCCGAGGAGTTATGAACGTCTCTCCACATTAGCGCCAGATGGGCATGGTCAGATATTGATACATCATAAATCTGAACCGAATCCAATATACATAAGAGAGTGAGCGATGAGGGCATAGTCTATGCATCAGTAGCTCAAGTGGAAATGCAAGAAGAATGAGTAATCTCTGGTACCTGGGTGCAGGTGCCACTAGGCATCGATCAGACCAAATTCAGTCATTTAATTTTTAAGTAGTGCAGACATTGCCCTGGTTCCCTGATGTGTGTGTCCCATTTGGAGTCCTATGCTAGGTTAAAGTCCACTCCCACCACAACCTCATCCTGGACATGCTCAGTGGCGGCTGGATGGATTGGGGTGGGAGGGCGTAAAAAAAAATAATCTATAACTTACCTCCTCACTGCGTCACTCCTCCTTGTCCCTCGTCGTCATCCCTCTAACTCCAGCTAGAACAGGAAGCATCCAGGCTCCCCTAAGCCAATCACAAAGCTGCAATGCAGCATTGTGATTGGTCTGAGCGCCGTGGTTCGGCGCTCAGACAGGGAATGGGAGCCTGGGCATGTTCTGAACCCAGGCTGTAATGCAGCCTGGTTGGAGAACATGCAAAGTGTGCATGACTATTTGGCCGGCAATAGTGGCCGGACAAACATTCATGCGCACTTTACGGAGTGACCAGCAGCCACCCACCCCCCTGGTCAGAGCAGAGCAGCCCGCCCCGCCAAGCTGCCGCAGCAGGAACAAATAAAATGATAAGTTATAATTTTATTTTTCCTTTATTCCACTGCTGAAAGCAGTGGGGCGACGCTCCTCCGCCTAAGCGGAGGAGCCGCCACTGGATATGCTGTAGTTGCTCTTGCAGTATAGTGCGAATGTTATTGTTCTGGAAAGTGGTGGGGGCATATATGTTGAACATGAGATTCATGCTCCCCTGTGAAATTTGTAAACTAATGTATCTGCCCTCAGAGTCTGTCTGTAGCCGTTTATTAGGAATGTTCAGCCCTTGAACATTCACTGAGAGGAGTTTAAATGTGTGTGGCAAGGAGGTTGACATGGGGGTATATGTCTGGACTCCATATCAGCTTCTTTTGGTGAATATGACATGGGTAAAGTCTCCTATCGCATTATGGAAGTCCCAGCCACCTCCTGAGTGTACAATTACATAGAAAGGGGAAGAAACAGGAAAAGCATACTGAGAAAACTTTAAACTCGAGCAACAAAGTCATCCATCAATGAAGTGGGTTAACATTGCAGTCCCACTAGAGGGACAATGCTCTAAATAGATGGACTCAAATTATGGTAGAATGTGGGCCTTTAGGTGGTAGATCCAATGCAAAGTAGGTTCTGTGGATCGTATAATTAGGTCTCAGTTCAGACCTCTACACTCAGTTATCCCCACTTGGACGGAGTCTGGATTGGGAGTCGTGCTCTTGTGACATTAAGTGCTTGGTAAGGTTATTTTCTCCTGTGGCTGTTCTTGTTTTATGTTTTGGAGGTGGAAGATGACACAGTTTCTTTCTTCTGTGGGGTTGACTGTCCCAGGTTGGTGCCACTAGGATGAGAGTTATGGATACTTGCCTCATTTTCCTGACCTCATACAGAATGAGTGGAAGAGGCGGAATAGAGTAAGCAAATACCCTGGATCACTTCCTCTACAGTGCATTGCCCATGGGCTGTGGGCACTTGGGAGTCTGCATTTTCATGGGAGGCGATCCAGCGATGATCCGCTTGTGACCATTTCCTTGCAAGGCTTTCTTGGAGCAGGTGCATGTGTAGCTTTGCATGCGGCGCTATGGAGATAACGGTTGCCATAATTCCCAGCAACGTCATTACTGTTCTTAGAGTAAAAAGATGCCCGGACTTAAAAAGAGGCAGCAGACTTTGGAATGCCATCACCCTCTCCTGGTTGTGGGTATGCTTTATGGATAGACCCTAGAAAGGGTATAATATTTTGGGCTAGAAAAGGGATTTTATTGCATTCATGGTGAACCTCAGTCCATAGAGTAGGGACACTGCTGTTTAGGTGTGTGCCAGACATTGTCGTTTGCTGTAGGTCTTGGTCAGCCAGTTTAGATAGGGAAAGATGTGAATGGCCCTCCTGCACAGAAGCGCAGCCACCACTGTCAG